>SGPL01000399.1:0-30914 GCA_004802705.1 Bondarzewia mesenterica | reverse complement strand
GATCTGGGTTCTCCGGGCCCCAGCGTCCATGTCCGGATAAAAATTTGGCTACCTCGGCCTCAAGGGTCGAATTTGTCCGTTTTTCATCTAGCATTTTTGAATTTTCGCCCAAAATTTGTCCGGATCGGTATCTAGGTTCCCCTCCTATTATCGGGGGTCCTGCGCAGCTTCGTCTTATCTTTAGCTCCTCCATCTGAGGCGTCTATGTCTATCCTTGTCTGCCGAGCAACTCTCTCCAGCTCTTTCCTACGTGGCCAATTGAAAACGCTTATGTGACTCAATCTCCTGACCGCGACAACCTCGGAGACCGTCCATTCACCCCCTCATCCCCGTTGCATTGACCATACCTCTCCCAGGTTGTTCACACTCTGCGGTTTTACAATCGCCGCTCTTGTCGTGGTCGAGAGATCCGGTGTGCTCGTGGGGAGTTCTATTCCTGTAAGTGAGGCCTGCTTGTTCGTGCCTTCGACTTGGATATGATACCATCGAATGGTAAGAGATTTCTTCGAAGAACCAACACTGGTTTTGCCGAGTATCTGAGTACAGTAATACAGCATCGTCCAATGACTGGTCGGTGATCTACGACTTGCCGCTGAAGAACTGATTACACCTGGGCGTCTCATCACCACAAACTCCGCAGCGAGTGTATATGTGGATGTCTACTTGGCTACGGCATGTCCATCCGCCCTTAATCCGCTTGAGCGTTTGACCAACAACGAAGACATTACTGGCCGGTTGCGCACATCACACGAGCCATCTTTCGTGCCCGAAGAATCAAAGATAGATGGCAGATCAGTGATACTTACGAACACGTATCAGTGCTGACGCAGTCTTCGCGCTCACCTCCAGCCGCCAGCGTAGCAAATTTCCGTCCATTGACATTCTACGCCTGAGACCCCACTGCGCCCTAGGAACATCGTCATCGAGAGCTCATTCTTATCACATCGCGAAACGTACTAGAGTCACATGTCATAATTTAGCTGCCATTTTATTGGTGTTTGACGACATAAAGGAGACGGAGAATGCTCTGCTAGATCCGTAATTGTGTACTTACGTCCTTCGTGACCGTTGACGGATCCGAAAGTTAAGCAATGCGGATGCAGATGCGGCGCCTTGAGGCGAAGTAAACACGTTGTGAGCGTGTATCAGAGCCTGCTGGATCGCGCAGAGCGCTATTCCCGTGCATGCTCCGACCTCGAGCTCCTCTTCCACTGCAGTGCAATCGCAGCCGGATACAAACCGCCCATCCCTATTTACTAAAAGCAATGTAAAAACTGAAGGTGACCCTCAGCTGAGCTTCGCGGAAGTGCATACATAACTCTCGGATGAGTTAGGGTGAGATATGTAGCTCTCGGAAGGAACGATACTATGATGGAACGGCGAGGCCCCTCTAGACGCCGCCGGCACCGCCAACCTTCTGTCCAGTGGGAAAGCTTGGGAAAGATGCTAGCCCCACCAAAGCCCCACGGTGCACTTTCCGCATGTAGTGTGGATTAATGGGTTTTTAGAACACGGGAGTTTGCTATAAAGACGACATGGTCCATTGATCTCAACGAAGCTGTTACTACCCTCTCCCCCCTCCGCGCGAACCAATGGCTGCCACCGCTACCCTCACGAAAGCATCCTCTGCCATGCTCTCGGCTGCCCTCTCCAGAGGGTCATGTACACCCACTCTGCAGGTGTCCGCACCTTCACCGTCATCATACGGGCAATTTGCGCTTGCCCAAATTCACGGCAATGTCTGTCTGGTTCAACGTGAGTCCTCACCCGCACCACGCACCTGACTGTATACAGATTTGCTGAAACATTGCTATGTAGTCTCATCCTCGACACCAGGGACAGCTTCATCCGCACTTACCGCGGTCGAAGCAAAAATTTATCGACACGAATTCATCACGATTTTCCGCTTCTCCCATACCGCGGCCATCCACCCTTCAGACATCCGCATCCTCGAATCCATCAATGAGCAGAGCGTGCGGAACGAAGAGGAGAACGGGACAGTGTTTTTGGCGCGGGACGTCATGGAGCGCCTGAGCAGTCTGACTGATCGGAGGAGGTCGGTCCAGATGCCGATGAAGAGTCCGGGATATTATGCACGGGGGATTCGGAGACAGTGATGTCAGTCGTCGGTCTGCTGGTGGGCGAGGCGGAGAGTCGAGAGCTGTGGTGTACCTGTTGTACGATAGCGGATCTTATGATACTTATGTACTTTTGTGAGCATTGTACTAACCTATTCGCTCTGCGAATGTAATCAGGAAATATTCAACTCATACCATCGTGTGGATATCAGTACACAGATGCACCACAGAGAGATGAGAGAATGTCTAACTTGAATGGTACGGAGTGGAGTGCGAGTCCAGTGAATCGGTTTTTCTCGGAGGCGGTCACTGACTGTCCGCCGAGATTCATCATACAGTGCTATGGCTACGATTTATCACAGCATCATTATGTTCTCGCCCAATGCCGACATCGTCGACAAAATCATCCCGTCGGTGATTGAGGAATTTCCTGGAATTCCTGAGCACACGGCAATTTTTCCGGGTTTCGTTCCTTTACACATTGTATTGTCTCTAAACCGCAGCAGGCCGCAGCTCACTCATCGCTCTGCATCGTCCGAAGGATCTTTCAAAGTCCTGCAGCTCGTTATATGCGGCTGCTCTTTCTAGCTAGTAGCTCGACTTACTCCTGCGGGAAAGGGGACAGTTGTGTATTAGTCTCCGTAGCGACCTACACAGAAGACAGTCGTTCTGTGTTAATATAAGGTTGTGTATGGAGGTGGCCAAGAGGTGCCACAGGTGCCACCTCTTGGTGGGTGGCCTTGTGGCCTCTTGTGGCGCTTCGAGAAACCACAGCGTCACGGATAAACTTACGATAGGCCTTAGGTGGCATTGATGGGAAGTTGATAAGACCTTTACATACACTACCTTGCTAGAAGACGTTTCTTCTTTTCACGAAAATGAGGCATGTGGCAATTGTGAACTCTAACTTGAGCGACTGACCGTTGCATTCACAGAACCACTTCCTTCTTCCTTCTCAATCCATTCACTTCAGTCTCCCAGGTACATCTTGTGACGTTTCCTTCAAAAAGTCCCTTGCATACTTCTCACCGTTCCCTCACACAATTATAGGGCTAATTAGCTCCGCCGACGTCGATGCTCTTCACCTCAACAGGTCACCTGTTTTTCCTCGTTGGTCACCTTTTAAAAGTATCTAGTCAGGCCACCGTAAGACACCCTATTTTACTCATTCTCCTGCGTTATATCTGACCGATCAGCTGATCATAGAAATGGAAGACACAAAGGCTGTTGTCAAGTTACGTTCTAGGGCAAGCAATGCGCTTCATTTTACTCTCCACAGAGAGAGCACCATTCAATTGACTAGTACCTGAACTCTCCTCTATGCGGTTACTGCTAATTCTAAATGAACTTGCGAACAGAAAGTTGCATCATGACCCTTCTTACATGCAACAAAAGGGACTCACAGCCTGGAACACCTTTCTCCCATGTCTTCGCAAGGATGAAGCATTTACACTGAGACCTGTCCTTCGAAATTCAGTAAGTCTGTCATTTGGCCGCAATATCGACAGAAACGCATGGTCGATACGGGCTAGCTTTTGATCGTTACTTGCATGCGGACCGACAGATCAGGGGCTGGCTTTTCTATGGCGTGGTCAACCAGAACCAACCATGTACTCTATACCCTCACATCCGGTAAAAGTCGGTCCGCCGATCCATAAAAGCTCTCAAAATTCCTCCGCCTGGACGACTTCGTACCACTACTACATCCTCTAATTCTCTCCATCACTCCCCTTAATCGCACTCGCTAGCAGATCCGCCATGGTCTTCGTATCCACGAAGTCCTTGATGACACTGATCTTCAGCTGTCCGTCCTTCTGTGGAGACAGGGTAAATAGAAAAATGGATTCGCTGTCGTAAGTGAGGCCGCTGGGTGGTTTCGCGTATAATCTCGTCTTTTGGAACGTGTGGAGAAACACATCAGCATACTAACCGTAAAGACAGAGAAAAGAAAATGGAGACAAAATCAAACGCACGTGAGCCCAAATCTTTTGTTCTCCCTCATTGACATCATAGATCTCGAGCTTGACACCCCCAACAAAGAATTAGTTCGGACATCCTCCTCGTGAATTATGGTAATTATGGTATTGTCATGGGCTCACGTTGAGGTGCTGCCCCCCAAGCATCTGTGCGGAAACCTTCGCGTGAGCTATGCCTTCCTCCTTATTCTTATCCGGATCCCCTGCACTCGCGGGCAACGTGCTGTGGACATAGTCGTCTGACAACAGAGATGCGAGTGTATCAAAGTCCCAGCGCGTGATCGCGTCGAACCAGTTCAATACCGTGAGCAGTTGAGGAGATGGGTTCGTTGGCCGCGTATACATGATGCAGCGGTGAGTGGGATCCTTCGCATTCGTAGAACCGCTGCTTTATAGGGGCGAACGACAATCATGCGACAGTGGAGAAGACCGGGCTGAATGGTACGTTATCTTTGTGACATTGGCATGTTCGATGTCTTGAAGCGAATTGACAGTTACTGATTTGAACAGCTGTGCAGCTGGTAACCGTATTCACAGCTGTGTGCTTCGAAAATTGGGGAGGATGAATGTGATAAACCGAAATTCGCTTCAGATACAGAAGGATGAGTGTCAAACATCTTCTTTCAGGAAGCTGATTACTCTATTTCATTCATGTTGTCTTTCTAACATTAGAATAAAGCGTGTGCACAGTAGATCTCTGGGAGAGATGTAGCCCCTTGTACGCAAGGTCCTGAGTTTAAGGTATGTGAGATGCGATAACATGCGCATATTTAGTTATGTATAGACAAAGAAAATTTCCTTATGGCCGACACTCGCAGCTGGACTCAAGAAGTTACTACTATCGACCAATGTGGCCATCAAAATCAATATCAGGTAGCACCTAAGAATGCAAGCGTCACAAATCTCCACACCTCAGCCGCTCAGACATTCAACGCCTTCTTGATCAAATCCGCAGCCTAAGGAACGTGAGAATCAGTTTTCACGTTGGGCAGCGGTCATATTTTGAATGCACCGCACCTTCTCAGCGATGGCGTATACCGTTGATTGTGGAGCCGCAGCTATCACCTGCGGGAAGACGCCCGCTCCGATGACGCGCAAGTTTGTCGTGTTGTACACCCGAAGTTCAGGATCGACAACACCTGGATGATTGGATAAGCAGCAACTTCTACGCTGAAGGGAAAACTCGAACGAACCTCCAAGAGCGCGAGGTGCGAGAGCGGTGGAACCTACTTGGTGGAATGTGGACTGAATAACATAGACGTCAGAAAGGACTTAAAAGTGCAGACATTGTTCAGAAAACGTACAATAACACTTTGGCGTACGTATCTGTCGAATATTCGAAAACCGTTTGTGGTCAACATTCATGCCTCTTGCGATTCATGATTGAGACGCGAGATTCTCACCCATCGAATTCAGTCATATTCGCAGGAGGTGAGTGTAATTGAGCTATCATGTCAGATATAGGCTCAGTGTCCATCCATTTGCGAGCCCATGCAGTCCCCAGAGCGTGAACAGCGACATCTACAGGAAGGGTGTAAGACCGGGAACAGAAAGAAGGAAACCACGTAAATTAAAATAAAATGCCTACCGAAAGCGTTTGCAAAGTACTTGGGGTCGATGAGCGGACTGGCGAACGGATCTGTCGAGTTGATGTGCTTTTGCGCGCAACGTTAGTCTGTATTAAGATAGTTCAACGGCTTCGAGCAGGTCACTTACCACAGATCCACGCCCGAATGGATGCTTTATAGTGTCAGCTCCAATTAAGACCCATCTGTCTTAAAGCACCCTTCGGTGACTTACCAGGTTAATTGTCAGAATTGAGATGTACGACGTATTGCCCTCCGGCATTGACGCGGCTCCTCCACTTGGTGTGACCGCAAACTCAGTCCAAGGCACCTTTCCTTCCGTTATCCAGCGCATGAGCACCTCATCCTGCTTCTTGGCCAGCAAAATCGGGTACGACGAGTTGGCTAAGGATGCATGCAAGGCAATGGTGAGGTTCTTTAATTCACCGTTGGACAGGAAGGCTTGAAGGGGTGACATCGAGACGTCGGCGGTATTGTAGGTTAAAGCACCAGTGTGATTCGTCACGCTGGATGAAGTCAGATAGGATACGTGCATAAGAAGAGACAAGAAATGAACCCACAATTGCATTTGTTGTTCCGCCGCAAACGTAGTGTTGAAACGGAGCTGATCTGTAGAAAATATGAGATGACTGGATGATGAAGCGATTACTGATTCTTATACGAACCAAGGGTCAAGACGCCTGGTTTGGCGATGAAGTCCGATGCTGTCAGTGTAGGATCCTGCACGGTATAACAGAATTAGCACCTCAAGATAGCACATGAGGACATCACTCACCTGCAAGTTTTCGCCTACTCCCGGCAGGTCGATCACTGTCTCGATGCCAAGACTCTGCAACAACTTTTTGTTCCCGACACCGCTCAACTCCAGAATCTGGGGTGTCTTCAAGGGCCCTAAACGCACACTTCATTTCACTGAGTTCTCTAAAAACTCGTTGGAAGGAGCTCACCCGCAGCCAAGATGATTTCTTTCTCTGCTTTCACGTACCCTGACCATTGGTTGCCCTCACTGGCGACAAAGTGCACGCAATCCGCCGTCAGTTCGCCACCCTCCTCCTGCGTGAATCCAACCTTGGTCACTTGTGCGCCAGTCAGTACCAACAAATTTTCACGGCTTAAGATAGGAGCCAGGTATGCTGAAGTCGCAGTCGAGCGAAGACCGGTGGCGGGATCGACGGAGCGGGCCGCGACAGAGAAATCTGCCGAATTGCCAGAGTCCTGCGTGCCATCAAAACGCATTAGTTGGAAAATATAATATTGGGTAGAATGACGCACTGGATCCGAATTTGTCGGCACTCCAAGAGTGTTCGCTGCTGTCACGCCAGCCGCAATGACTGGAGGATAAAAGTTATTATACCCGATCTGCAACAGATATATGAGTTCAATCCCAGCGCCATGGATTCCACAATGAATATCATACAGGCAGTGATCCATTGAGACCGTGTGACAATGCCAGTGCATCAGATGTTTTTTGGCCGGGAAGAACAAGTGGAGGAGGAACCCAGTCTTCCGACTTTTTGAAGTAAGGAAGGAGGGACTCGAAACTCCATTCTTTTCCGTTCTCAAAATCATTCGCCCAAGCATCGTACTCTTCAGCTGCGCCGCGTTGCCAAACCTGATCGCGGGCGGGAAAATATCAGATATATTCGGATCCATACGACAATAAATGAGCATTCATACCATGGCACTCAGTTCACTTGAGCCTCCCAGGACCTTTCCGCTACACATACGTGTTATGAGTAAGGATGACACTCGAAAAGGAGAACAAGAAGTGATGGTACGTACGCCGGTTCTGGGATGACTCGCCCGCCTAAGTATGGCTGAGGCGTGCTCAAAAAGCTCCAATCGTACGTTGTGTTTCCTATTGCTACCCCAAATTGCGCAGGTACGGTGAGCAGTGTGTCATTCGGGCGGTACGTGCCAGCGTCGAGCACGCCGACGCGCAAGGTGGGCACCTCAGAGAGTCGCGCAGCAATAACGAGTCCGGATACACCACCACCGACTATGAGAACATCAAAGGGTTCCGCAACAAAGGCGCGAGGGTCCGAAATGATTCCTTCGTATCAGACAATTTAACACTTCTGCGTCCCGTGCTATAAGAGTGAACATACCATTCGGGCGGGCGAGAATGACTGGGAGGAGAAAGAGCGAGAAGAAAGTGGAACGGCGAAGATTGCACGGCATGGCGCCCGGCCTTCGATGATCTATCGAGAAGGGATTCTCTCTCAAGAGCGTTCTGGGGGTAAAACCGATGATACATACCAATTCCTGTGCAGCTTAGGACTGAGAGGTTGCAGTCACTGTCATGATCCCCAAGCAGCAAGTCCTTAAATATTGGACAGCAATTAAGCCTTTGACGTAGAATGACAAGAACAAGACTCGGAAGCACACCCGACCAAGAACAGACAGCGCATATGTATCAAAATGATGATGACTTACCCTGAAACTTGTATACACAGTGGACGCATCTTCTCGGCTGACCTTAGCCTAATATGTAGAAAGAGTATCCTTACGACGGAAAGCTTCCGTCTCTCCCTGAGTCGAAACACATTCGTTCACAATTGTGTTTTGCGTCTTCCAGCAGAAATCAAACTATGATATTGCCAGAAGGTCACGCCTCAAGGAAGTTTATGGCCGAGGAACACTCGCTTCCGGTTGTTCTGCTGTGAGCCGAGCTTGAATGGAAAGCTATAGAAAGCTTCTTTGAGGATGCAACGAAAAAGACGGACTGACGCGGAATTGAAGTCGGTAAGCCGGAACTGACCCCAAACTGCCAGAGCAACAGTAGAAATTCAAAGTCCGCGGCAATGTCAGCCCGGTGCTATCTCGTTTTTCCGTTCAATTGCAGCAGATTGCAGCCCGACTTATCGTGACAGATTGATCATGAGCCAGTTGCCATACGGTCCAAATGCTTCCAATCAATCACAGGGTGCTCCTGTCAGTGAAACCTTACGCACTCACACCTCTGTCCCGACCTTGATAAGCCATGCATTCAATACCGGCCGACTTGGACGAAAAACGGGACGCGAAAGACGTAGAGACGGGCGATGCAATTATTGTTGAGTCAAAAACGCTTGAAGTTCAAGTTCTCAGCGATACGACTTCTCACCCGCCTTCCGAGTTGGAACCGAATGCTTTTCAGAAGTTCACTGCACAACTGTCGAAGTGGGGGGTTGAGACTCATGGGTGCGTGAATGCGTGTTGAGCGAGGAGATTCGCATCCATGCTGATGGTTACTTTTTGCTACTTGCGAAATTAAGGATTGCGCCTATTCCGCCTGAAGAGCGGAAAGACACGCGACTGTACCAGATGTTCTTCATCTGGTGCTCAGCTAATCTTAATGCTTTGACGTGAGGATTTGAAGGCCATAGCGCTCCAGTGAACTCGCTGACAATGAAGAGAGTCATTCAGTTTTAGCACGGGAACAGTAGGACCGGCGTTCTTTTCACTGGGGCTCAGGGACTCCCTGATAATCATTGTCATAGTCGACCTTATGTGTGTACTCAAATCAGTCACTAACATATGGCAAGCTGAACAGTGATGACCGTAGACTATGCGCCGTTCCTGCGTATTTGTGGGTCCCGTCAATGAACCTAGAAAAGAAAAACTTGAACATGAAGTTGCATTCACAGTGCAGTTTTTGGTCCAAAACTGGGAACGCGTGCCATGGTGCAAGCGCGCTTTTCTTGGGGGTATTGTTCTTTCACTTTGAGTCAATCAACCGAAGTTGATCGCATTGCTCGGCGCAGCTTTTACGGAGCCATGATTCCAAGTCTTCTCAATGCATTTTCTCTCCAGGGGTTCCTCATCTTGAACACAATTGTTGGAGGTCAAACCCTTGCTGCCGTTTCCGATCATCTGAACGATACTCTCGGAATCGTCATCATTGGTGTCGTATCATTAGTGATAACGTTCTGCGGGTACAAGGTCCTCCATATGTTAGTCTTTGCGGACATATTCCTCTCAATGCACTACTCATATGTCAAGGGCAGGTACGAGAGTGTTGCATGGATCCCAAATCTGGTCGCATTTTTGGTCATGATCGGCGTGGGCGCCAAACACATTGAAACGATACCTACGCCTCCACCAGAGCCAGTTTCTGTCTTATCGTTTGCCTCTGTCCTTGTTTCTAGCGTCCTAAGCTGGTGCACGATGACTCCAGACTATGGTGTGTACCACAGAGACTCGCCCAGGTCCGTTTGTACTCGGTTCCCCACGCTGTTTCTATTCTTGTTCATAAAGAGCTTTTTCCTACCAGCTGGCGCATATTTCTCTATGTTTACCTCGGATTCTTTGTCTCAAGTGTCAGTCTCTCCTCACTGCAGATCGCAGGCTGTCTCGTTGATAGCAACTGCAGCTTCCAGGCCATATGCTAGGCGCTTCCTTCGCTGCAAGTGCGCCCGCAGTGCCTGCCTGGCAGGCGGGTCTGGGAGATGGCAGCAATGTCGGTGGTTTGATTGAGGCCGTCCTTAGCATGTCAGGAGGATTTGGGAAGTTTCTGACTGTCGTTATCGCTTTGACGATCCCAAGCGCCGTCGCCCCGACGATGTATTCGTTTGGCACCAGTTTCATGGCTGTCACTCCTATACTTGCCAAGGTCCCGAGATACGTCTATGCTGTAATTGCGACCGCAATGTGAGTCACCTACTTTGCTCCTCGTCACGCTAGGCAATTAACCCCCCACTTTGTGGAACGATATCAGATTGATACCAGTAGCCATCGTTGGTGCGGTACGCTTCTACAACACTCTTGTCGATATCCTCAGTATGCTTTTTCCTTTTTATTATGATGAAGCATCCCATTCTTACCCACATAACAAGGTATAATCGGGTACTGGAGCGCGATACACGCAGCGATCATCATGTCAGACCACAGCATCGTTCGAAGAGGACGATTTACTAGTTACAACGTCAAAGACTGGGACAAGCCGCGTCGTCTTCCTCTCAGCCTGGCTAGCGTCATTGCATTCCTAGGTGCAATAGCGATCATCGTGCCGTGCATGTCGCAGGTTTGGTACATCGGGCCCATCGCGAGCATGGGAACGGGAGATATTAGTATGTTCACAGGTTTTGCGATGGCGGCACTGCTGTATGTGCCTTTGAGGATTATGGAGAAACTATTGGAGGGTAATCTGGGGAGAGGCGTCGATGCGTCGTACTGACGTTGAAATAATTCATTGAGTCGCAGGTGTAGGGATACAAGTGCAATAATCGTCGAATAACAAAGTACAAGTCAATGTTGAATACTGCCGAAGACGGCGATTCTGTGTGCATGTGTAATTTCGACTCAAATAGAACAGCCGCAGCAATGCATGTTGTTATACATGCAGCATGACCCAAACACGAAGTCCTGCTCTGATGTACTGATGCGTGATGGACTAGCTTACTGGGAATTGTATGGCTTCCATCCTGCCAGTACTTCGTATTTTGATATCTGGATCGCCGTCCTACTGATGCAAAAGTCTTCACTAAATACCAGTTAAACTTGATGACTTGAAAGATCAGCACTGGCGCTGTCGTTGAGCAGTGATACTGCTCATAATCAATCCAGGTCGCAAAGAACTTGAACAACAAACGTCCCATGCCAATGTGGTTTTCATGGACGTGCACGTGGAGCGACTGCTGTCATCTCTTGACTCTGTTTATTTTGTATTAACTGAAACGACTCGGACGTGGCTACGATAATAAAATACATCGAGATACTCATAGGGGCAAGTAGGGTGCAGCAAGAAACCGCGAGGGATGGCCACACCTCATAACAGACGTTGAAAAAATAGCAGAGCAAACTGTCTCGCGAGGACTATGGCAAGTGCACACTTCCTTGGGATTGTGCGATTCTGCCTCCTACGCGTTATCCGGAGAAGTGACTTCAGACGGCCCAGAAGACGCGATACTCCCCGTCCTGCTACGCGGCACGAGTTGTCCCGTTTCTGCAATGCGTGCACCACGCTCAACGCTCTCCCTTCGCGAATTGCCGCGACTAACGCTCCGCCGCAAGCTCTGCGAATCCGCAACGCGCCGCTCGAAGCTGCCACGGCGTGGGATGCTGGAGCGGCCCAAGTGAAACTCCACGGGTGAGGAAGAGAGCTCGCTGTACGGGCCGTAATAAGAGACGGTTGGCGAGCCGAAGGAGGACGACAAGGACGGGGGTGGGGCGGAGGGGTAAGAAAGCGAAGCCATACGGGAGGGGCCGGTCATATACGCGACAGACGCCGAAGAGGGCGGCGTGGTTGCATTCGTGGTATTGCTGAGATAGCTGGCCGGGTTGGTGGACGTTATTGGTGAAAGGTATGGAGATTCAGATGCAGAGGATAGGGGCGTGGATGACTCCGAGGGGAGAGTAACGGGACGGTGGATTTGAGATGGTGGTCTTGGTATAGGGACGCTCGGCGAAGGGTGCGCGGCATGAGTCGGTAATGGCATAGAGATAGAAGCGGCCGGTGACGACATGTTCGACAGGGACCGTCGATGCGTCGGCTGCGAGTAAGGGTCGTGCGAGGGCAATAGACCGATAAGGTTGTCGACCGGTAACCCAAGCTATGCAAAGAGTGATGAGAGCGGTCGCAACACAGTGATAGGATGTCACTCACCCGTCTCCGATGCTGTATGAGTTCCTCCCTATAGATCTCATTCAGCCGCGATATACGAATATAATCTCGTTCCGTATCGACTAATTTGTTCCTCAACTGTTCATTCTCTCGCCGCATGGCCTCAAGCATGACCTCAGAGCTGGGCGATAATGGGTCGGATGCGGCCAATGATGTGCGTGCCCGTACCTCGGTCGAAATGATATCCCCGCCATTGCCGCCATTGCCATTGGAGAGCTGACTCCGTGCCTCCGCCTGCGCTAGCTGCTGAGCAAGTCGAAGAGCAGAGAGCTCTCGGGAAAGCCTGTTCACATGCGATTCTGACTCTGCCTCGAGCACATTCTCAAGTTCAATCTTCTCTTCCTGGAGCTGAACACCGATAAAAAGAGAGTTAATTGTCAAGAGTTACATTGAATACCTTCACCGCAGAAAGTACATGCCTTCTCCAGCTTCCGCGACAAGACGTTGATAATCCTCTCCTCTTCGGCTTCATAGGCATTAATGAGGGTTTCTTCACGTTTGCTATTAGTGCTCGCGTTCGAAAGACGTCTGACGGGAGGAGAAAGCGACATAAAGGGCTCAGATAGTTTCGCTCGTAGAGTATCAGTGACAAAATATGGGAAATAGTTAGAGGAGAGACGTGTCTGGTGGATGCGGGTAAGTGAGAACTAGAGGGGC
Source organism: Bondarzewia mesenterica (assembly GCA_004802705.1). Taxonomy (NCBI): domain Eukaryota; kingdom Fungi; phylum Basidiomycota; class Agaricomycetes; order Russulales; family Bondarzewiaceae; genus Bondarzewia; species Bondarzewia mesenterica. The sequence continues at coordinate 18,013 of SGPL01000399.1, read as the reverse complement.
CCGGGATGTCGCCGTCGGTAACTCGGCAGTGGCAATGCAAAGATCTTAGTGGCAACTTGTTACCTTCTTCAGTACTGCCATCTTAGAACTATAGTAAGCAGCATATACATCAATCCAATTCAAGTTTCAGCATGTCAATATTCAACCGGTAAGTCCAAGGACAACCCGGGTCACATCATGGATTGTTATATGGTATCGAGGACTGCCGTCCCAAAGGAGTGATAACGAAAGCGAAGCGATAAAGTAACTTCGGACCAAAGAGAGCTAGAGGAGAACAACAATATAACTTTAATAAACGCATATTTATACCGCTTCAGAAATCGTATCCTTCAACCTTGAACACCTGTCCGTACGTCAAGTAACTCTGCATGATAGACAGAATCGGCTGTGGAAGTCCCATGCTCAAAAGGGTGTTCCATATTTTAGCATGCCCATGAATCTGCTCGACTTTGAAGAAACACCGTGCGATCTGCGAAGGGTACTGATAGTCGACGCATTAATGGGTCAACATCCTCTTCGTTGACTGAGATGAGTAGGATCACACTTACAACCAGCTCAGCATACTCAGCATGTTGATATGCAGCAACGCGGATCGCTGCCTGCAGCGTGCGCATGAGGTCGCCCTCCTCGGCGTACGTCTCCAACAGCTTTGACCACGGCTTCAACGAATAACGCGGGGTATCCAGACATCGTTGGAAGGCCTCCTTTGCCTCTTCCTTGTGATGCAATCGCAAACCCAGCTCGCCCAAAATCTCCCATTCCATCCCAGTCTTGCGATACGCAACGTGCTGCGTTTTAAAGTGTGCAACCTCTGCGCGGAAAATTGTCCAAACACGCAGATCCTGTTATCGCGTCATCAGCCACCATCACGCTTTTAGCGCGCTGAACGAATGAATGAAATATCCCTACCTCGTACAAGACCATGAACAAGTTGTCAAGCCACCGCTCGCACAATCGCTTGTTGGTGAAGGAAAATGGTTCTGGTGCAGGATTCCCGGAGTTCTCACCACCATCCTGCTCGCCTTCCCCGGCGGCAGCTTGCATCGGTTGCTGAAGCGTTGAATGTTTCGGCCCAGCATGCTCACTTGAACCATTCACCTTCACCTCCCTATTTCCACTGACCTCCGCCTCTTTTTCCTCCCTCTCCGCCCTATTCGACTCCGTTGAGATTCGAATCGTCGGGATCGACCCTTCCCCATTCAGATCTTTACTCGCCGACCCATGTCTTGAGCTTGGCGACACAACCCCTCTCGTGCTCGCATCATCATCTGCTCCCTCTCCCGAAGCCGCAGCAGCCAAAGTAGTGCCTTCTGACAACGCTGAATCCCGCGCATTCACTACTGTACCATCCTCGTGGATCACTATGTCCGACTCGGAGGCGACATGAAATTCTGACTGCGCCTTCTGCATACGGTACTCCTCTTCCATGACGAAAACGGCACTCCGCGTCTTGAGGAGCTCGTCCCACCCAATTTGTGATACGAGTCGCGTGAGTAGGGAATAGGCGCGGGCCCAGGTTCCGCGCAGGCCTGGTGCTGGTAGACGGAGAAGCGCGGGATCGGCCTTGTTTTTTCAGCAATCTGAGTCCTGACACACGGGAACGGACAAAATATGCATACCTCGTCATCCTCCGTTTTTTCTCGCTCTGGTAAGATCTCAGCAACAGATTGCTTGATAGGCAAGTGAAGACGGGCAGCAGTTAAATTGCGGTGGGCGTCACGGCCATTGTAGGTGAACATTGGACATGAATTTAGTGTGAGCAAAGCCTGTAATTGCAAGAAGTAGACTCAGTATCATGAACCAAAGCTCAGCGAACAATGTGGAACACACAGATTCATATTGCCCTAAGTCGATGTAGATATCTGTCAATTTTTCCCAAGTGACAAACTCGCTTGGTGCACAATTGACTGCCTGTCTGGCCAGCTTGATGGCCCACTCATGCTTCCCTTTCGATCGCAAAAACTCGCATTGCGTGTGGAGGAGCGTATAGGACTGAGGTGTCTGTTTGACTGCGTTGGCCATTATCTGGATAGCTTTCACTTCTTCACCTATATGAATCTGCTTAAGTCCAAGTCCGCATATTAAAGAAAAGGCGGAGCTCACTCATTCCGATATAGCTTCTTGCCAACAGCGAAGATACTTCTGGCTCGCGCGCGGACAGCTTCTCAAACAGGTTTGCAGCGTATTGGTATCTTCCACTGTCTCCAAAGTACTTCATGATGCCAGCTGTAAGATGATTTGATACAACAGTGGCAACTTGAATCTCTGGATCGGAGCCAACCTGCCAACCTACTCGGAAGGGATGAAGATGGGGATGTGACTTATCAGGAACATACTAATGTGCGCACCTTTCATGAAGAGTTCTTCAGCAGCCTGAAGAAACCGGATTTCAGCTTCCGGACTCGCGATAGGGTCTAGTCTGCGGTACGCATCAAGCCAGTAGGTAGGATCATCAGAGTAGAGGACGGCGCGAAGGATAGCAGATAGGGATGTCTCTTGCCACATCTCGGGGGAAGCTTTGTATCTGCACGTACACTGTCAGGTGAATATGTCAGAAGGAGGATCGAGCTCGAAGCACACCGTTCACCACGCAGGTCAATCACATATGCATCCACACCTCCTGGTATCTTCACGTCGACACGAACATCTACGCGAGAGAACGCATTAAAGCAGCTAAACGTATGCCAACCGGTCAGCCGCGTCAAGCGCGGAAGTGAATAGCTGAAGTCACCAATAACACCCATTCTTCAGCTTCCATGTAGGCCCCTTTGAGAACCAAGCCTGCGGCTCTTCAATGGCATATGTGAGCTGGTTGATATAAGCCGCAAGTGATGCAGACGATGAAGCATCCACGCCCGAAACATAATGATATGAACCCAGCTGCAGTTATTAGGTCAGAACAAGCCAACTGATCACATGGGTGAGCACTCACATCGCGTTGACCACTCTTCCCTGAACTTTTCACGACGTGACAGAGGTCTGGTGGCCCTAATTCACGGAAGGTCGCTGTAGGAGACCACAGTAAATTATGAGCGAGTTTGGAGTGTAAATGCAGGCTTCCTACTCACACAGGCTCTCGGTACGCGCAACCAGACACTCTCCGAGCTCAACCTCAAATATCTCAGGGATGTCTTTGAAGGCCGCGTCCGCCATGACGCGCGGCTGCAACGGATTTTAAGTGAGAATGTGAAGTGGACTTCAAGGGCAACAACTTGTACGTATACGTGGTGTCCCTTGTTCCACTTGGGGACCCCGGACACCGAAGGACTTCGTTCGATCGCCGAGGATCGCCCCCTTCACTCTCAATAAACCATCCTCTTCACCTCAACGTAACCCAACAATGCCGACTTCTACTATGCAGCGATGTTTGATATAGTTGCAGCGAATGGGCTTGATTCTTGATTTGTGACGAACTCATAAGTATGTTTAGTAGTTGGAACGGTGGAGTTCGAGTCAGGCAGATCAAAAAGCGTCTGGTGACCGTCGTCCAGCCGGTATGTGATTCTTGGGCATTATCTTAAAATTTCATGACGCAGGTAGCGTTAGATGCTAAGGGGCTCAACCTATACAATGCGACCCGTTGCGATCATAGAATCCCTTTGAACCGATGGACCTCATCCACGGCGCCTCAAGTATTATCGCCGGTTTGGTATCCAAGAACGAGCGAGCACAGTACGTCTAGCTTGTGACAAAAAAGAAAACACAGAGACGTGAGATCTAACTCATGAATGTGATGATGATTAAGTGGGAGCACTTACACGAATGAAGATGCTGACCAGTTCAATTGAACTCATCCCACCAATCCCAACTGCTCAAAACATCCGGGAGGCTCGCAAATACGGAACCAGTGTTCGAATTTCTGAAAGGCGAAGGTAAGCTGTCCACTTCCAGATTGTCGGTGTACTTGGCGATCTTCCTGAGCGACTCTGTACACGCGTTGGGTTCCTTCAACTTTTCATCTCGTATGATCACGTTTTTCAATGGCCGGGCCTCCGCATGTCTCTGTCTGACGAGCTGGACAAGCTGAGACAAGGAGGTAGGACTAGTCACGTCGCGGAGATGAATGCAAAGCGTCTTCAGCTCCGGTAGCTCACCCCGCAGGATTGTGGCAAAGCAGATTGAGCAGTCGAGGGCTCTGTTCGCGCTAATCGTCAACTTCGTGAGAGCGGGAGTCGAATGGAAAAAAAAGGGGCCTCCAGCCCGTTGCCTTGGATGATATTTCTATTGAAAGCTCTCGGATCTGCGAATTGTCCACCATCGGAAGGGAAAATCGTAGTGGAGTATTTCCAGGTCCAATTCCGAAGGATTCACAGATAGATATCTCGAATCTATAATTCTGGTTATATATGAAGCAACTCATTTCGCGCTGCTGCCAGACAACAATCGAGATCACAGTATCATTGGTGAGAATGAGTTGCGGATACGTTTCGATTGAAAAGATTTGTGTGATATCTTGCCAGGAAACCCGACGCATGCGGAAACGAGCCGGCGTGGTGGGAGGGACCTTCACTAGAGAAATGACATTTCGGATAGTGTCGTAGTACATGTTATTGGTGACGAGGTATCGGAGCCGTAGAAGTTGGACTGGGTGAGGAGGTCTCGCTGCGTGGTCCAAAGTCAAATATACCTCGTCCAAGACGAGCAATTCCAGACCAGCGTTCTCTCGCAATAGATCCAGGAAATGTATCATCGAAATGGGATCTGTAGCTTCGCCTCTCGACAGCATGAGATGGGTGAGGTGTGAAAACCGATATTTCGACCACGAAGTGAATCCCTGGAGCCACAACCTCCGCAGACGGGGGAAATCAGACTGCATAAAATCGGGTAGGTCCGGAAACGAGGAAGGATCCATGCTGGCCAGAAGAAGAGATTCCAGCTGTGGAGCATGCATGCGATTACCAGTATAGTGTTCAGGCTCAAGGTATAGCGACAAATAGACCAATCTATGCGACTCGCGCACGAGGAATGTCAAATCGTGGTCATGGAAATTCGTCATGCGCAACAGGGTATCCTTTGATCGTTCCGCACAGAGTTTGACGATGTCCCGCTCGCCTGTAGAACAATGATTGAGGGGTGCCTCAATGGACGACCACAAAGAAGCATGCGATGTGATGACGGCCCGCCAGTAACGTGAAACATGCGATAGAACCAAAAGCATGCGAGCACGCTCATTTGAACGTTCCTTGACTGTGCAACGTGGAAGATGTGGGCTCCTTTTCAACTGAACAAAATCGCATGGAGGTGGATCGGGGAGCGTCAGCTCGATTATTCTTCCCAATATCTCTGGTGGGAAAGTTACTCCGACAGCCTGCAAGGATGATGTGGAATCGAAAACCTGAACAAAAACATTGAGATTATAGCCCATGATAGTCATAAGTATCGCGAATAGTTGTATTACCCACATTTCTGCCAGATGACAATGGTCATTGGCTCATCAGTCAACGCCAAGATTATTCGAGTATTCAACGCACAGGTTACTCCCTTCAAGCCGGTCATCCATAGACACAGCATTCTGCAAAACCAGCCTTAGTTTGACAAAGAACGAGATAATGTAGTCGAACATTGAGGCTGAGGCGAGACGCGGAGGTTCCGATTCTTTGAAGCTGTTGTTCGAAGTCCGACCATTCCAAAATCACACCTTCATAACATTCCAAAGCCATAGTTTAGCGCGCTGTTATGTAACCGGAGAACATGGGAGTGTTGCCGAAAATCCAGTGCGAACGATGTTGAGGCGTACGTGAGGTTGTGGACAGGACAGGTAGTGTTACTTGCTGCGCCCGCAGTCTTAGAGCACGGGCGTCCCGTCAACTTGGCTCAGCCGAAACTTCAAAGCTTCGAAGCCGGTCACAGAAAAGCTGTCTGCATTTGTGAACGCGGTGAACTGTAGGTGAACTGCCTCGACTGTCGAAGTCCATTAATAATCATTTTCTGATACAATACGATAATATAGATACAAAAGATATTTCGGCTACACGATACCAGCGTGTCACTAATTTATACAGATTGTATGCCCTTAATTTAATCATCGCTGGTCATCCGTGACAGAGGATTTACTCCTCAAACGTCCTATTAACTCAAAGCTCTTCTTCGTCTGCATCTTCTCTCTCGCGCAGATCAGCCTCGTTAGCGAGGCGATCTCTCTGTGCCAAAACCTCCAATGCAGACTCCGCTGCCTCCATCATTTTCTGAGTCCCTTCTAGAATCGAGAATAAGTAGTCAGTATTGCCAGTGATAGATACATTGCAAGAATAGATGGCGTACTCTCTATGCTCAGCATGAACACAGTCTGTTGAGGCGAGTATCAATCAAAAATACACTCAACGATGAGATGGAGGCCGAAACTCACATTCCTGGCCGTCGGATCCTCCCAGACCTCTTCCTTCATCCTGTCGGAAATTCCTTCTTCCTCTGCAATCTCATCCAAAAACTTTCTGAGAGCCTCCGGAACCTCTTGGTCTTGCATAGCTCCCGCATCATCCGGCCCAATCAACGCCCCGACCTTCCTTGCGGTTGCATGTCCGTTCGCCACGAGGAAGTACCGCACATGCTCTCGGAACATCTTGACTTGTTCCAAGATCAGCGGTGGCAGTGACGCATAACACCTCTGGAGATGTTCTTCGGTCTCTTCCAGCGTCGTAATCTGAGGAAGTTGGTTCTGGTAGGACGGTTTGGATGAAGGCCCCGCTGGTTTTTCGCGGATGGCTTCAGGAACAGGCGAGAGCTTGCGAGGGAATGAGGCAGAGCGTGTGGAAGAGGGTTGATCAACTCTGGGGGCCTTGCGCCGTTTCTGGCGATAATTCCTCACGGCATTATCGAAGGATTTATTGTGCATCGCACTCCTGAATCTCGAGGAAAATGCATCGGTGATAACTGTGGACTGACAATGAGCGTGACGGTATGCAAATGTAGCCGGTACGCACTGACCAGATATCAAAAGTGTCATTGCGCCCACACCCAATAATGCCCAAAAAATGAAGATTGCACGGCCGATCGGACTCACTGGTACAAGATCGCCATATCCGATAGTTGTGAAAGCGATGAAACCTGTGCAGAGTATAATTAATGATGATCCAGCACCGCACATGGGAGGAATATTCTTACAAAAGTACATTGCGGAACCATACGACCACTTCTCTGTGTGTGCGAAGATCGCAGATCCGACCGTCCAAAAAACCACAAACAAGCTCCATGCCAATGCAAGCTTCAAATAACGGTCCACAACCGACATTTGACGACATAAAATGAGAAGGACAGACCTTGATATACAGATTTCTCTTCTCTTCTTTCTCCAACAATTTGATCGGATCTATTGAGACCTTGGTCGACGCATTTTCATCAACCTTGGGATGCAACAATCTCCGACACTTCGCCCACCATCGAGTTGTCTTCGGTTTCCTGGATATTACCTGTTTGGGAGCGAGTTGAACAGGAGCACTCAAGGAGGCCGCAGTGCGTGCCGACTCGCCGCCAAGGCTAGCGTTGGTGTCGCATGCACGTCCAGCGGATTGATCGGCATCGCTTGCGGACTCGGCAGGTCGGRTCCAGAATTTGTCGAGCGGAACGCCAGCGTCCAAAGCAGCAGCCTCTAGCTCGGCAGGAGCGAGCGCTTCCGCATTCAGATGGATCTTCGCATGTGCGTGGAAGTGTGAAGAAGACGCGTGGAGGCTCGTCCCATTTCCCACGTCCGATTTGGGTGTCGGATCGTCAGGAACCCAAGTCTCCAGACCACGCTCTTGCAGCCTTTGCTCAACAGCAAGCGTCCACCTTCTCTTTGCCTGAGCTTCTTTTTTTTCTCTCACGCCTTTGCCTCCTAAATTCCCGCACCCTTAGGCGGTAGCCTACCTCCAGACCCTCTATGACAGACTGGCTGATGACTCGCACTGCCGCACCAAGGATGACAATGCCAAACACAGCATAAAGGCATACGATGGAGCGCTGCACAGCGGTCACTGGAACGATATCCCCGAATCCGATGGTAAGCGTCGTAACGATGGTGAAGTATAGACCGTTAATGAACGATAAATTCATCAAAAGCGAAGTGAGGAGTGCACCGAGTCCGACGTAAGAGAGAAAAATGATGGTAATAAGAATGAGGGAGCGTTGATTGCGCGTAAGGCCGCTACCTATGATGGATATATTGTGAACATCACAGACGATCAAAAGGAAGATGACTCACCACTATTGGCAAAATTGGGAGTTGTGAAGAAATCCCATAAAATCGTGACGTTGGTAATCCCAGAGACGATAGTAGAACAAACGGTCATCCAGAAGGCTTGGCCATATGTGAAACCATCATCAACGCGATGTCCGATACCAAACACCAGCACTGTGACAAAATTGATGACATCTATTGCAAAATCAGAGGACGATACTCAGAAAAAGGGCAACGAATTATGCACACCATGGACAGTCAAGAATATCGCACATGTGATTGTCATAGCCTTGACCCTCCGCTCCAGAAATCGAGTAACAAGAGCAATGTTGGCAATTAATGCGCAAGATATGGAAAAGGCCATCGCCACGTCCACTAACGCAGGGTTGGGCTTGGTCTCGACGACCTTGTTTCCCTCCACGCGCACATACCAGTGTTCCGTCAAACCAGGAATTTCAAGCAGGATGGAAAACGGGATGAGGATACCGGAGACGATGGGCATGGTACGGTAATTCCGTATGAAGGCTTTATCATCCGGATGACTGGAAAATAGGACATCTTTCGTCTTAACAAGCCAGCGAGGAAGAGACGGCCGACTGAAACTGAAACTGCTGGTGGAAGACGTAGAAGAAGCGAACCGACGAAAGGGAATGCCAGTGCGTTGCTCGGCTACGTGCTCTTCTTCATCGCTCTCATTCCCCTCATCAGCATTCCCTCCTTCAACGCCTTCGTCCATTCCACCGTTTTCGCCCTGCTGTTCCCGTTCAGACGGATGCTCTGCCTTCTCAGGGTCGCCCAAACCAGCGAACTCGTCGCGGGACTCCCGGCGCGTCGAGGAACCAGAAAAAACAGCGGCAAAAACTACTGAGGCTAGTTTCATATAGAGATGAGAAAGTGTTGGGCGGCCCTCAGGACGATTTCATGTTTTTAAGGCAGTATGCCGTAGAAAGGAGTGTCAGTACAGGTCAGTACCCCCACTCTGGAGTGCGGAGGTGGATCGAAATGGTCACGATCGTCATTACATAGGTGACTTCGGCAACGTCCGAGAACAATTGAAACAGATTTGCTCGAGATCTGCATTTCACCTCGGACACAACTGCAAGTATACCAGACTGGTGACTCTCTAGATAACGGGCGCAGTGACGGGTAAAGTCAAGTACTGCATATCTAGGCCTGTATATACGTTCCGCAGAAAATCACGGTTTGTTCATTGCGCCTTTAAGCTTTAGTACGGTGCTGAAGGGTGCTGACCCTCTATGACTCTTTCGAAATCAGGATCCTCTAGTCATCCTTTGATTCGAAATCATGACTTCAGAATTGCAACCCTACCAGGTCGAGCTCATCGACCAGGCCATGTCGTGCGATGCTCTCAGATTCGGGTCATTCACACTGAAATCAGGACGGTGCGCACAAATAAAAAATCCTCCATGATTCTAGTTGAAACTACGCCAGCATATCGCCCTATTTTTTCAACGCCGGCCTGCTCTCTACCGGTTCACTCCTGTCCACACTTTGCAATGCCTATTCCACCGTCATCGCCTCCGCCCTTTCACCCGCTTCCTCCTCCCCCTTACCTGCATTTGACATCTTATTCGGCCCGGCGTACAAAGGCATTCCTCTAGCAGCATGCACCGCTATGCTTCTACACTCCCAACACGGCATCCCTGTCGGCTTTGCGTACGATCGTAAAGAACCCAAAGACCACGGGGAGGGCGGCAGCATGGTCGGAGCACCCGTCCGCGGCAAACGCGTTCTCGTCCTCGATGACGTCATGACGGCCGGTACCGCCATGCGCGGCGCTATCGACATGATCCGGCGGGAGGGTGGAGAGGTCGTCGGTGTGATTATATGTCTCGATAGAGAGGAGATTGGTAAAGAAGGGGTGAGCACTGTGCAAGAGCTCGAGAAGGAACTTGGCGGCAAGGGAAGAGTCCGGGCGATTGTAAGGATGCGCGATCTGATGAAATGGTTGGAGAACGAGGGGCGGAGTGAGGACTTGAAAGGCATGCAGCAGTATTGGGAGCAATACGGTGCCAAATCATAATCAACAACAAGGACACAGGATGGTGTGACATATCGCTACGTATTCACTTTCGTACTTATACAGTCCCCAGAAGGCCGAAATCGCACGCACTATCACGCAGATCAACGCGAAGAGCTCATTCGGTTCCCAGTGGCTGCCCCGCACCCCACTGATACCCAATAATCCTTGTACGCTCCTCCCTTCTCTGTCGTGGAGGAATAACATGGACACCCGAGCCTGCACCTGGATTTGGGCCTGCACCGTTAGATATGAAACTTCTCAACCAAGTCGGTGCGATTCCCCACTCCCTCACTCCTGGAATGCCACGCCCATCGTCTCCATACATCGTCCACCACCAAAGATGTCCCACGACTAGACCAGTTACGCTTACCGCAGCTGCGCTTGGTCCGCCCATAATAAGGTCCATACCTTGTTTTGTATGTCATGCGTTAGAATGAAGGACATGAAAGAGTTAGAGGTCAAGCAGACGCACCAAGGAGGACGTAAGGGAAATATTTGACGGGGAATGTGATCAGGCCCATGAATGAAGTTTGCATCCCTTCTGGGGAGAGTGCCGAAGAGAGGTACGTTGTACACAAGAGAAGAGCGCGGGTGTGTATAAATGTTCGCAAAGGGATGTTCAATCCCTATTGATATCCCTATAAAAGGAATCCATAGGATGGAGGTATAAAAAACGTACCAGGATGGCACCGGCAGCCAGGATCAGCTGCCATGCATAGTCTGGCGAGTGGCCGCTGTAATTTCCTGATTCAAGAGCGTCTGAGTTTCGACTGTAAATGATTTGACGACGACATATAAGAGAATGTATGGGAGGTAAGATGGCAGCGACACCAACTAGAGCATGATGATGTCAAAGATGTAGTTTATGCCGGAACCTGAGGCATGATGAGAAACATTGCGACAGAAAGATTTATGTGCGGAAGGCAACTCACTTCCTAGGAAGAAACTTGTCCAAATCCGCCAAACCTTCAGGAATGCAAGAGAACGAATACAATGACGTGTCAGCAAACGCTTAGACCTCCTTCGACTGCGAGGACAGAATATTATCTCACCTCCCATCTCTGTGTCACTAATTCTCTCACAAAGACAATCTTATACGGGCTCACAAGCTGTAGCATGACCGGTATTGTCACCGCCATGGACGACACACATAGGAAGCGCGTAACTGGGGGGATCTTGCGAATCTCGTCGAAGAAACCAGTGTAAGGCATAGATGAGTTAATTCTGAAGTCAACTCAGGTCTCAAGTAAGTATGTTTTGGGTCTTTAAGAGACAGAATGGACAAAGATGCACTTGGGATTGGGGGAAGTACTTGTATGGACAGGATCATCGGGGCACGACACGTGTGGACCACGTGGCAAATGATTATTTTCATACTTAAGTAAGAAGATTTTGACCAGCATTCCTCACCAAGCGTTCATGGCCTCGTCACTATGGTCAACGGCGGGAAGGGCCTATCGCCCTCTTTCCTTTTCTCCTGGCCCATTCAGGACTCTTGTCACTTTGTCGGCCCGGCGTCATGGTAAGTCAATGTCCACTTTAGCCAATCTCGATCTTCTTGATGTTGTCGTTGTTTTCGTCGTTTTTTTTGACGACATACGACTCCATTTAACCCCTTGGAGTTCGCGCATGGAATTTTCATTGCTGATCATGGTTCTTTAGTTGTTCCTTCCTTGCCCTCATCTCGCCGATATGACCACCTTCTGGCGAATGTACTGAAGAAGGAGCCTGTCAACCTCGACCCTGGTAGCATCGTGCCTTTAGAGAAAGAGGACGCTAGTCATGAGAAGAACGATACATACAAAGCACAGCCTCCGTTCTCCAGTCTGAGAGGCTCTGTCTCCGACTTGACGCTCAAGGCCCTTATTACCCGTCCATTCAATCTCACCAATATGTCACCCGTCCAGGCTTCCGTACTCTCCATGCTCCCCCAACTCTCCGAACCCTACAACAAGGAGACTGAAAACGAAGCTTCGCCGCCTCGTGATCTACTTGTCAGAGCGAAAACTGGTACCGGCAAAACATTGGCTTTCCTGATTCCAGCTATCGAGGCCCGATTGAAATCCATCGAACGTCATGGTCGGGATGCGGTCCAGTCAGGTGCGGATTCAAATGCGAGGGGGAGGGCAGAATTGTCGTTTGCGAGACAACAGGTTGGCACGCTTATCATCAGCCCCACTCGAGAGTTGGCGACGCAGATTGCCAACGAGGCGATTCGAGCTAGTTACTGGCACAAGGGCTTTGAAGTTAGGTTATTCACTGGTGGAACGAGTAAAAAGCTACAAATGCGCGATTGGATGAGAGGTCGCCGCGATATCGTTGTTGCGACACCAGGGCGTCTCCGAGATTTGCTGCATACGGAGCCAGAGGTCGCCGAAGGTATCAGGAAAACTCAAGTAGTGCGTAGTGTCTCTCATAAATTCTCTTCACGTATCTGAGACTTTTCCCAGCTCATCCTGGACGAAGCGGACACACTACTTGAAATGGGCTTCCGTGACGATATCGAAGCCATTACGGATTTTCTTCCCAAGTCTCCGATACGCCAGACGTTCCTCTTCTCGGCTACTCTCTCGCGTGCGATTCAGCAAGTCGCGCGCCAGACTCTGAATCCGAAGTACAAACACATCGACGCAGTTCCAGCTGATGATTCGCCTGTACACGCGCATGTTCCACAATACCACACTGTTCTTCCCAGCGCCGACCATCAAATCCCTCATCTCCTGCGCCTCATCGCTCATGATCAGCTCACCAACCCTGGTCGTTCCAAGGCGATTGTGTTCTTCCCTACGACAAAGATGACGCAGCTCTTTTCTACCCTCCTCCGCGAATTGTCGAAGTCTGTTCTTCCAGCGGGCAGGCACACGAGGACATACGAGATTCACTCCAAGCGAACGCAGGAATCACGTGCTTCCACATCCGATTCGTTCCGCAATGACAAAAGTGGCGCTGCTATTCTCGTCACGTCCGATGTGTCTGCGCGTGGCGTTGACTACCCTGGCGTGACGCGTGTCATCCAAGTGGGTATTCCCGGTGGTACCGAGCAATACATTCACCGCATTGGCCGAACTGGACGTGCTGGTACAAAAGGACGCGGCGACCTCATTCTTCTGCCTTGGGAGGTCGGCTTCATCTCATGGCAGCTCACCGATGTCCCAATGAAGGCTTTGGCAACTAATGAGCTGAAGGCGGACCTGCATGAGATCGCCAAGAAACACGATGAGGATCCGGATTTATTCTGGAAAGGTGTTCGTACAGTCGAAGCTGGAAGGCCCCAATACGACAGAAGTGGCCGGCCGAAAACAGCTGTCCCTGTCAGATTCGCGCCCACGTTGTCGCCCATCTTCGAGGATATGCAGAATCACGTTGACAATCTTCTGGAGCAGATAGACGAGGACGCCGTCAGGGAGACTGTGGGGTCATTACTGGGATACTATATTTCCAAGACGCCCGAGCTGCGGATCCAGAAGCCTATCGTTGTGCAGGGCCTCAAGGACTGGGCAGTGCAGGCGTGCGGCCTGCCGACACCACCATACTTCTCGCCGGAATTCCTCGACAGGCTTGGCTTCTCTGATGGACGAACAAAGCACTTTGGCAAGTCGGAAAGGCTCAGGCAGAGAGCCGACACGGACACACCACACTGGATCGGTCGTGGTTCCAAGGCGAGCAAGGACAGGTTGAGGAGGGACAGTAGAGACATGACAGATCGCATGGAAGACGTTCAAGAATATGGGCAACGGAGTGAGTACCTCGGCCAGCGTTACAACCACGAGCGCGGAAGAGTGGACCGTTTTGGGTCGACAGCTCGCAGCCCGGTTAGGCCGAAGAGGTGGTAAGGGATCACTTGGAGGACGCGAGGGCGAAGGCGCCACTACATTATTACTCCCAGTTGTATTATACTAATGGTTGTGTTCATTCTCGCTATCATATATACTCGCATCGCATCACAGTTCACTCACTTTCTTAGACTTACTGTCGGTATCTACCCAAAAGTATGGATTCGCCATCATACACGCGCGCGATGTATATGCGCCGCTTGCTGCACAGTGCATACATATCTGGATCTGATTGTGTATGCTGTCTGATGCGTTTATGATAGTAGTAATACATGCAATTCCGTGCTGATGCATCTCCGCTATATGAACTACCATGAGAGTTACCTCAGGACTCCTCGGCCACGCTCAACACGCGATCGCGGCCAGTGTGGATGGGTTCGTCGACGGAGCCCTCAATAAGGACCTCTTCACCAACCATGGCTTCCTCGGGATGCGGTGGCTTGAAATTCTTGAGCTGGTTCTCGAGCTGAGCTTTGAGAACGTCGGGACCACAAGATGCGGCGACGAAACCGAGGAAGGGTGGCGACGGGTTGAGCGGCCGTGTGCAGAACTCGGGGTGAGCCTGCAATGCTATGAAGAAGGGATGATCTGCGAGTCACCGAATTAGCGCGCGCGTCCAGTCAAAAGAGGACTAGTTTGGAAGTAACTGCGACGGAGCGGGGAAGAGGGGAGGGGAGGGGTACATACTCGGCAGCTCCAGCACCTGCATGCGCTCGCCCTTCTCATCCTTTCCAATAAATCGGAGTCCGCTCGCCTGCAGGCGTTCGACGAAATTGGGATTCACCTCGTACCGGTGGCGGTGACGCTCCCAGATCTTGCCCGCGCCGCCGTATAGCCTGCGCATGATCGACTGCTCGGTGCCGGGCTCGAACACGGTCGGGCGCAGTCCGAGGCGCATGGTCCCGCCCATATGCGTGCGCGAGATCTCGGGCATGAAGACGATCACGTCGTCTGCGATTGTGGGATTGAACTCGCTCGAGTTTGCGCCTTGACAAAACGATTACCGTGGGCTGTTAGAAGGGCGTCGCATGGAGGAGGATGGGGGTAAGACTCACCGTGGATGCCGAGGAGGTTGCGCGCCCATTCGACGACGGCGAGTTGGAAGCCGAGGCAGATCCCCAGGAAGGGGATTTTCTGCTCGCGCGCCCATTTGATCGCGAGCATCATGCCCTCCGTCCCGCGATGACCGAATCCGCCGGGGACGAGGATACCTCTTTGTTTGTTTTCGTTTCATGCAGTTCGTGGGCGTTTACAGGTAGAAGGGAAAGTACTTACCCGGCACCGACAATGGTTCGCCACGCTTCGTGATACTTCTTTGGATCTTCATCTTGCGTCTGAGGTTCAAGGTCTGATGACTCAACCCACTAGACTGGGTGCATTAGTTTGAAGCTGAGAGGGAGAGGGGAGACCTTACCTGGAGGATGAGACGTCGATGGCACCTGAATGCCGAGTGCTCGAGAGCTTTTGTTACGGACATATATGAGTCCTTGAGATCGGTGTACTTTCCCACCAGCACAATCGATACGCAATCAAACAGCCTTTCTTGACTGCAACCACCACGAGTGAGACAAATCGTAGTCCCATAAAAGAGCATATACGCACTCGGTTGTCAATGCCTTCCACCTCTGCTCGAGCAGCTCTCCCCGTGATTTCATAGCTGGCGTCAACGTTATGCTAGCTAGGTTCAGCCGTCGCTGGAGGAAGCTGACGATACCCTGTGACTGCAATAACAGCGGGACATGATAAACTGATGAAACGTCATGCACGCCAACGACCTGCTCTGTTGCAACATGACAGAACATTGAGATCTTCTCTTTCGTAGCATTTTGTAGCGGTTGCGGAATGATGAGACGACACGCAATCTTCAAACAAGTTCAGTATACTGCAACAACGAGCGCAGCAGACGGTTACACAAGACACACCAGATCGGGAAGCAGACCCAAGCCGCGCAATGCATGCACAGTCGTCTGCGTCGGTTTGGTCTTCTGCTCGCCGTGCATGTCGGGCACGAGGGATACGTGGATGAGGGCGAAGTTTTCGTGTCCGACGCGGAATTGGAATTGCCGCATCGCCTCGACGAAGGGTGCAGATTCAATATCTCCAACAGTACCACCGAGCTACGACATCGTTAGACCGCGGCTCAGAAGGGTTTTAAAAAGCAAGCTTGGGTGAACGTACCTCGATGATGCAGACGTCCGGCTCCTCCCCAGTCTCATCCACTGGAATTTTTGAAACCCGCTCTATCCAGTCTTGTATAGCGTTTGTAATGTGTGGAACAATCTGCGCAGATGAACGCGCGTCAAGACACAGAGAGGTCAATAAGAGGCAATGGTGCGTTCAGGTCAAATAGTGACTAGGCTGTTGGATGGACGTTGCAAGGTGGTAATTATAAACATTAGAAACTGACCTGAACCGTCCTTCCCAGATAATCTCCTCGACGCTTTGATATCCGTCAGCTCTGTAAAACCACCGGTAGGACCGCAGGTAACGCACCTCCCTCTCTATTACTTGCTGATAGATTTTACCGGTCGTGATATTGTTATCTCGGGATAGCGTAACATCGAGATATCGTTCATAATTGCCGAGATCCAAGTCGACCTCACCGCCATCGTTCAGAACATAAACTTCGCCTATCTCAAGACGCGTCAAAAACGCGCTCATATACGATCATCTGGGGATCTCACCGTGCTCAGTCGGGCGCATCGTCCCGGCATCTACATTCATGTAAGGATCTATTTTGATAGCGGTGACTTTGAGCCCCGTCATCTTGAGCAAGAGGCCCGTCGACGACGCTGCAAAAACCAAGAGGGCTTGAATATTGGATTCTACGATCGGTGCTACTATCTCGTACCAATGACTCCTTTCCCGATACCACTCACAACACCTCCCGAGACGAGAATATACTTCGTCATGCTTGTTCAGATGAAGGAGAGAACGAAAAGTTGTGAGGCTCGGGAGAGGAAAGACGAGACAAGATCAAGAAATTTGAGCACTGCACATTCGAGCCGATGGCTCGGCGCGGTGTTTGCCGCTTAGATTATAGATCTGCCTTGAATGAGAAAGATAAGATTACGTTCTTTTTCTATCGGAGTCATTTAACTCGCGAGGATTGTTAGTAGAGCCCTCAAGAAATATATCTTACTGACCTCCCAGCTTTTTCCTTCCCCTCCACCATGCCAATATTAGGCCTTGCATTGTCATCTTCGCCTACCAAGCCTGCTCACTTTGACATCGAGCGTGTTATCCGACCAAACATACTCTCTCTTCACCCATACCGCTGTGCACGAGATGATTACTCCGAAGGCATTCTCCTAGATGCAAATGAGAACGCTCTTGGGCACTCCATAGCCTCCGACACATCCTCTCAGCCAAAAGCCAATGGCAAGGTGGCTGCTGCAGACTCTGAGCTCTACTCTACGGTCGAGCTGGACCTCCACCGCTATCCCGATCCTTCCCACCCCTCCATAAAGTCGCGCATAGCGGAGCTGCGCGGCTTGCCAGGCACAGATTATGTCTTTCTTGGTGTCGGTTCTGACGAAGTTATCGATTTGCTCATGCGGGTGTGCGTCGCGCCAGGGAAGGAGAAGATCTTGACTACGCCACCGACGTATGGCATGTATGCTGTCTGTGCGCAAGTGAACGACGTTGGCGTCGTCAAGGTGGACTTGGAGCTTGGGGCGCAGGAGGGTGAAGGCGGCGAGATGGGGAGATTCAGTCTGCGGGTCGATGAGGTGTGAGCCTTTTTGTTTGTGTTTTTTTGTCACCTCGAGGTAAACCACCGACTGACCGGATTTTGATCGCCGCGTATTAGGTGAAGAAGGTGGTCCATGCAGATCCCTCTATCAACCTTATTTTCCTGTGCTCGCCAGGAAACCCCACCGGCCACGCTCATTTCCCTTTCTTCGATCCGCGCCCTCCTCGACTATGAGCCATACAAAGGCATTGTAGTCGTCGACGAGGCATACATCGATTTTGCAGCCGAGG
>SGPL01000398.1:0-30935 GCA_004802705.1 Bondarzewia mesenterica | reverse complement strand
GATATGAGCCAACGAAGCCACCAACGAGCGCGGCGGTGACATTGTCGGGGTGGCGCTCGACCATAAGCGCGAAGTCAAGGACGCGCTCGCGTGGGAGGGAAAGATTGCCGAGCGCGCTGCCGAGGAGGACGCCCGCGATGACGGCGGCCCCGGATGAGCCGAGGCCGCGGCCGAAGGGGATCTCGTTGTGTGCGTGGATGACGAGATGGGCTGGGAAGGTGGGGATGCCGTGGCACCGGAGGACGTAGAGCGCGACGCGCGTCGTGAGGTTTTTATACGCGTCCAGAGGGACTTCATCGGCGCCTTCGCCCGAGTAAGTGAGCGTTGGGGGTGCAGGAGTGTTTGAGGAGGAGGACGAATGGGATGGTGCGGAGATGGTCACGGTGAGAGTGAGGTAGAGCGAAAGGGAGAGACCGACGACATCGAAACCGGGACCAATGTTGGCTGAGGTGGCGGGTACGCGGATTGTGAAAGACCGAGGGGCAGAAGACATGGCTAGTATCGTGTCCACTAGTATATACAGATTTTGATTCTGTATGCCCGTCAGCAGGAGAAAACGCACGGAACACACACCTGCCAAAATGCTTGTAGCTTGGCTTCTGCCGGTGACTCGGAGCTATGATCAAGCTCCTTGTATACCACGAGAAAATCAGCACTGTAAAAAAAATTGAATGGTCAATTTTATACTTACGAGCTGGCAGAGAGGTGGTACTAGCCGCCTCGGATTCGAGTCACGGTGGTTGAGTGGCGGGCCAATCCGCCGCGCCGACAACTGTCCGGCGGCGCCTGAGCAAACTTGGAGGCGCTCCGCGGCGCTCACCATGGAATTTGGTGAAACTTCTTGCAACCAAAGCAGACGAGATGTTGCATGATGGCCCAATGTCTCAAAAACGCTCAATAAATGTTGGCGTTTACCAAATACAACATTAACCTCATATTGCCATCTCAAACGACAAACTACAACGCGCAACGTAGTATAGCTAAGTATCTCGCACCCAGCGAGGAAACAACAAGACAACGTCGAGAACTCGGATCTCAGATAATGTATAACTTATGCTAAAAACGGGGATATGTACCATGCGAGGGTATGCAGAATGGATGTGACTGTAAAGCAGGTCGGAGAAGAGACGTCGGTCGGACCTCGTGCTTTAGTTCTTGCCCTTCGCGGTAGCCGTAGCTGAAGTAGCGGACGAGGCTGCGCTCTTCGTGGCGCTTGCAGTCGCGTTTC
Source organism: Bondarzewia mesenterica (assembly GCA_004802705.1). NCBI lineage: Eukaryota > Fungi > Basidiomycota > Agaricomycetes > Russulales > Bondarzewiaceae > Bondarzewia > Bondarzewia mesenterica. Next base: position 29,707 of record SGPL01000398.1, on the reverse strand, counting down.
CAGCTGCGGCGCCAGTACCCGCGGCGGCCTTTCCATCGTCTGTCACAGTGAACTGCAAGTACAAGCATGAACATGTTAAGAAATGCAGATATAATGAGGCAGGAAGCAAGACGCACGTAGACCATGTCATCGAGAGAACCGTGCTGAGCGACAGCGACCAGGACGGGCTGGTGGTTCGCAGCGGCGTTGATCGACGCGATGCGGTACACTCCGACTGGAAGACCACTGTCGACGTCCGCGGAGACGATCCCGTTCTGCTGGGGGGAATTGATGCCCTTGAAGAATGCGAATACGGTCGGATCGGTCGGCTTGGTCTGGTCGAGCGAGTCGAGCTTCTCGATCACGACGTGGGTGTGCCCGATGGTATTGCCCTGCGCGTTGACCTGCTGCGGCGCGGAGTAATAGTTACTCTGTGCGTTGACGAAGGTACCGGCCTGAAGGTTGTTGAGAGCCATCTGAATTGTGAACTTGGTGTTGGCCTTGATAGTCTCCGTGTTCTTGGGGAAGACGAACTTGGACGACGGCATATTCGTGGTCGCGGCGATGACACCCATAGGCGCAGGGTTGCACGAACCTGCGGAGGAAAACGGTTAACTAACGTTGAAGGAACGCGGAAAGATGCATACCAGACTTGATCTGCTGGCCATTTGTGATGGGCTTGTTCGGGACGGTCGCGCAGAAGTTGATGAAGTTGTTCGACGACGTCAACGAGGCAGACTGGCCTGCTGCAGGAGTCTCCTGTCCATCCTTCTCAAAACCTGTTGCGATGACCGAGTCCAGCAAGGTCAAGGAATTCTGGGCATCACCGTTGTTTCCTGTCGCGCCACCATTACCGGAGTTATTGCCGCCAGCCGCAGCAGAACTGGTGGCAGCCTAGAGAGATGTGGGTATTAATGCCAGACCTGAAAGATAGCAAAAGCCAGACTTACGGCTGCGGAGGTCGTTGAAGCTGTAGTGGCGGCGGCACTTGTGCTCGTGGCAGCCGTTGTAGTTGAGGCAACGACCGATGACACGTTTGCGGCGCTATTGCCAGCATTTGTTGCGCCAGTGGCAGCAATACGAGCATCCAAGTCGGCTTGTGTTGTGCAGGTAATACTTGTGCCGGCGCTGTTGACCAGTGGCAAGGCTGCACACCTGCAAAGATTCAGGCGCGTCAGGAGACTTATATCAATACTGTACGCGTGCTCGGCGGGAAGTTGAGCTTACTGTGTGCCCGGACCACAGGATTGAAGAACGAACTTGCCGCCGACGCACTGAGCAAACTGGCCAGTGACACAGGCATCCTCACCGTCAGTGCAGGAAGAATCAGCTGTGAGGGTCTTGAACTTGTCGCTGTGGGGGATTCATGAAAATGTTGAGACGCGCACTTGGCATGAAGATTTGAGAACGACTCACTTGAGAGCAATGGCATCCTGGCCGTTCTTAAGAGTGAAATCAGCTCGGCGCGTAGGAGCGGCGGAGATCGAGAGGGCGAGGGCGAGAGATACAAGGACTGAGAGCTGCATTATAATATACTAACTCGTATTGAGTGGTCGTAAGAGATCGGCGTGAGAAGAGAAAAATGTTTGGCAGGAATGTGAGAGAGCGGATGGACACCAGGTCTGGTCGGAGCAAAGATAAGAGGGGCGATACCAGACCGCGGGGGATTTAAAGGGACGGACAAGAAAAGCGGGAGAGAACAATGGACAACGTCGAAGCGCCATTGTGATGCAAAAGCGGACTTTTATAATAACCTGGCGCGTGCGACAAAGCGCACATGGCGGCGCTGGAAATCTGCGTGGTGTGTGCTATGAAACTGTTGTGTTTTGTGCTGGCTGTGCAGGCCATCCAACGACGAGACTAGCTGTTCAGCGGAATCATGATGACAAGGACCAAGTTGAAACGGCCCGCCACCAGCCCATTTGGGATCACATACTTGCCTGATATGGTATGCTGACACTGTGCCGGTCATTGACGGCTTCTTGAATCCAAATTGAATCCAAATATTGCTGAATCTCATGAGCTCATGAGCCAGCACTGCAGCATTTCTTGCATAACCACATTGGCAGAAATAATTCGTCAAAGTTCTTGGGCTGCACACCTCGTGGTACCCATCGCTAGCAGTGAGCTCTCGAAATTGTGATCGAGAGGAACAGGGCACCGTTGATCCGAGTTTTGATGCATTGATATGATGACCATCTATCCTGCACAAAACATACACACAGGAGGGACTGACAGGAACCTTGAATCGAGCTAAGCGCACATCTCAGCGCGCCCACACGGCAATCTACGACTACCTGAACGTCTTCGCCTGGCATTTTGTGTCACTACTTGAGACAGCTGTTCTTCAACTCTGCCAGCGCTATGCCCAGCATCACAGTCGACGCAGTAAGTACCCCAATTTCCTCGAGCAGTATGCTATCAAATCAGAATATCTGCACGACAACCGGAATTCTCTGACGAACTCACTCGACAACGTTTCGCAGATTCTCTTTGATATGGATGGGTCAGTCATATCAATTCTCAGTAACAATGTCTATTCCCGGATCACATCCCCATCGCACCCTCCATCGAGTCTATACTGCCTGAGTCATCGCTCACGCCAACGGTGACTTTCGTTTCTCCCAGAACACTGATTGATTCGACGCCTGGTGTGCTACGCGCATGGGATGCCTTCGGGCGGGCGTACGGGTTTGACGGTGCTGCCGCCGCGCACGATACCCACGGACGTCGGCTCGCTGATACTCTCGCCGAGTGGTGCAAACTTGGCAACGATCAGGAAAAGCTTGAGGTAGTCAGAATCTTCGTCGTGTTGACCACAGGGGACTTACATGACCGGTGATGTTGGCGCTTTTGGTTCATTTCGATGTTGTTAGGCGGAAATTGTACACTTTGAGAACGAGGTGATTCAGGGTGGACCAGTCGTGTTGCCTGGTGTGCTAGACTTGCTTGAGCAGGTAGGTAGTATGTCTTCTATCAGACCCTTTCTTGAACATGACACTTTTTTTTAATAATGGTTTTGCTTAGATCAACGCGGGAAGCTCTCCCTCGGCTTACGGTTGGACTATCATTACCTCCGGCATGTATATCCCTTCCCCCTTGCATCTTCTGTCTTCTTCATCTCCGGACCTTGCCATTCGTCTTCTTAATTTTGGCCTCGTATTCACCCAGATCTGCTAACCCCCTGCTCACAGCAACGAAGGTATTCACACCGAAAGCCCTCGCCATCTGCAACGTCCCAATCCCAGCAGCGGGATACGTGACCTCGAATGACATAAAAAATGGCAAACCGCACCCCGATCCTTTCCTCGCCGGCGCGAAGCAATGCGGCGTCGACCCCACTCGATGTGCGTACCTTGTTCCCTTCATTGATCGCATTTTGGGGCGTGCGTTGCGGCGCAATATCCCTCCCCTCTGCCCGCTCGACTTCGCTGAGGAGCTTGGACTGTTGCATTTTTCTCTATTTTTCTTCCTTTTTTCCTTCTCACATTTTCCCACAGGCTTAGTAGTAGAAGACGCACCTTCGGGGCTGAAAGCGGGGCGCGCAGCCGGCGCACAAACACTTGCCGTGTGCACGTCTCACACCCGCGAGAAGATCGAGGCGTCAGGCGCGAACCCGGATTTCATCGTCAAGGACCTGACACGGTGAGTCTCTATCCACCTTCCATGTCTATGCCACTTCCAACTTCTGTACCTACATCATGGTCGGCCCTCTGGGACAAACACGACCCCCCTCTGATTGTACATTGATTTCTTTGCTGCTCCATAGGGTGTTGGCTAAGTGGGTGGATGGCAAGTTGGTCGTAGACATTGACGAGGCTACCAGTGATCAGCCTTGCAGTACCAACGGAATTTGCTGATATGTTCCGGTTCACGATGCTGGAGAAGTATATAGCTCTGAACGCGAATACATCATTGCATACAAATATCGTGACTCCGGAAGGTAGTTATAACATTCAAGTTTCCGATACCCGTCGCTTTTCGTACTGTTGGATTAATGTACATTGCAGCCCAAACACAACTTCATCAATCGCACAAACATGTCATCAATAGAATTAATGTGAGGAGTGAAGGAAACTGCCTGCACTGTCTCTTCACGAACGATTCGATTCGAGCCTATGGCTTGGGAGCCTCTGCGTCCTCGAGCGGCGGAGGACCATCGTCGTCCGAGTCCGAGCCGTCGTCTCCCGCACCAGACAACCCGCTCGATGGTCCCGCACCGCCTGCACCACCCATACTCGCGAGCATCTATCAAACACGAAAAGAGGAAGAAAACCCATCGATCAGAATCGTCCTAGTCGTCTGTGATGAATGAGATCTCGCGCACCTTCTCGAAATCCATGCCGCCGGGCATGCCACCCATGCCACCCATGCCGCCAGGCATACCAGGCATACCGCCCATACCGCCCATACCACCAGGCATACCACCCATACCACCAGGCATACCGCCCATACCACCCGGCATACCGCCCATGTCGGCATCATCTTCAACGGCCTCCGCGCCATCCTGCTCGTCCTCGTCGACCCAGCGACTGAAGTCGGTCTTGATGAACGGCGTCTTGATTTTCTCCTTGGTGAGGCGGGGCCAGTACTCCTGACCTTTTTCGGCTTTGCGGAGCGTCAGATTCAGCGCGCGGGAGCTGATACGTTTTGTCGATTTCTGTTACAACGAATCGTCAGTGGATGGCGAAGGAAAGCGGAATGAGAAAACGTGCCTCTGGGTCAATTTCTTTGAACAATTCAATGTTAAAAGCGTATTCCTTCTTTTCACTGAAATAAAACAGGTGAGAATTAGATGCTTTAGGATGATAAAAAGGTCACGTACTCTCCGGCGAGCGCTTTGAAGGAAATCACTGTCGGCTTGAGGTCCAACTGAAGCGAAGATTCGATCACATCCGGCAGATTGACAGTGACCAAGAGAATATTCTGTTCTCATAAAAATTCAGGATCCACAACATCGCATGCCAAACGCGCAGTAACAATCGTCGTGAAACAGTGCAAGGATTGCCCTGAAGTGAGCACGACGCGATCAGGGTGTGGGGTTACGACTGTGGATGACAAACCTTGTCTTCTTCGGTCTCAGAGCTGCGCTGAGCCCATAGAACTTCGGGGTGTGTTGCCATTGAGCTTGTTAGTTGAATTTGTGAAGGGGATGGTGATGTTGATATACGCGGATGAAGGAAGATAACCTAGGAAAAGACGAGAACGTTGGAGAACTCAAAGTGTCACGTGGATACCCCACTTCGGTATGTGCGCTTGCTTGCCTTCCGCCGTGACCGCGCTTGGAAGTTAAGGGTTTCCAAACCGACGATAAAACGATGTGGTGAGTTCAGGAGAACAAGAAAAAATATGAATTGCTATTGATGTTTCAAAGCAGGTGCACGCGCTGGTTTATACCCCTCCTTATCTTGCCATTACCCTCAGCATCACCGTTCTTTCTGGTTCTATTCCTGTTCTCATTGACGCTGCATGCCAGACCATGGTAAGTGCCTCAATTCACTCGACTCATGAGCTACATCTGATGAAAATCATGAACACGAACGTAGTTTCTACTGCATAATGTTACTCTCCGCCCTCTTTCTCTCGTCTTGCTACTGGCAACCAGTACCATTAGACGCGCCGCTCGCGCACCCTTGGTCCGAGAACACAACTACGTTCTCCGACGCCCTGACTGCACTGTCAGTGCCAGAGTCTGGCAGGCCATCCGTCATACGAGTGCTGGACCGGTGTTGGTGTGACCTATCGTCCGCAAATCTGTTTGAGCCGTTCGATACTGTCAAATGGGAGCGCACAAGCGTGGAACTGGTGAAGCAGGAGATGGAGCGCAAGGAGCGCGAAGCGCGCAAGGTGACTGCAGGAGATGCAGAAGAGGAGGAGATCCAAGAAGGACAGGATGCTAAGGATAGTCCAGAGGCTGTTCTTCCAGAGCCGTTGGAGGAGAGTGCAGGGGCGGAGGCTGGCGCTACACCAGCCAACCAGTCGCAGGGAGATGAGACGGTAAGACGGAAGGGGATATGGTCCATGTTGACCTCCTGGTCTATTCCAGAGTCTACAGTCCAGCTGCCCTCTAACACGTCTGAGCACGAGCCTCTGTCGGAATTGAAGGAAAACGATGCGTCCGTCGCCGAGCCTTCATCAGCACCGGAATCGGTGCTGCAAAAACAACCCTTGCTGCGACGACAGTACGATCTTCGACCATACGGATTTGCTATGATTCTCGATTTCGGATGGTCGAGACAGAGCGACTAGTGAAGGATGGATTTGACGGACGCTGCATTCTATTATACTGGCGACATTTTCTACATTATTACGCTGTACGGTTACATATGTGTGGTACTAAATTAGCTATCTCACTACGATTCTGAATTTTCTGTCAAAACATGCCGATATTGGCTGTCTTGGCGAGCCGTAAAGGCCTAAGTACGGGCCTGTTCGGGAAAGAGTTCTTCATGTAGTAGCGCTCCTGGACCGCGTCCGACACATCCGACGCGTAACTTGACTTTGCATTGCCTCTCAACTCAACTCTCGTTCATATCCTTCTCGTAGGGTCTCTTGGCTGCTATTTTTTTCAGCTTCTCTCTGTCAAAAATTCATCTGAATCACTAGGAGAAGCATGGCTGCATCGTCATCTGGTCGCGCGAAGGAGAAGAGACGGAGCAAGCCAGCACCGGAACCTCTTGCGGCAGATAGCTCGAGCAATGCGAGTAGCAGTCGTTTGGATATGGTATCTAAAACACTGTTAGCACCTTTCCAGCATCGGAAGAGTGACTCAAGTAAAATTCTCTCCGACTGTAAGTCCTGCACGACTCGCTCACACCGTATCACAACTGAGTGAACCGCACGGGCCCTGCGCGTGCACAGTGGCTCCGATTATCATGACGCCTCGGATGATCGCGCGGACGGTTTCGAACAGACCTAGAGAATCTATCAATGGTGTGTCAATACGTCCGCGAATGGACTTTGCGACGCTCGGGCGTGCACCACTGCGGCTTGGGCTCGGGACTCGCCGCATAACGTCGCATGACCTCGAAATCGTCGAGGCGGCGGGGGAGCTGCTCGCCGCAGAGATACCAGATGCACCAGCGGATGCCGGCGAGGAATTTGGCGGCGCGCCGAGCCTCCTGCGCGGTTTTCAGGCAACGATCCCGAGTGCGGACAAGGGACGGGTGAGGAGGCGGATGACGAGGAATGTCGACGCGCCGAAGATGGGATTGAAGAAATTAGGGATGGGATCAAGGGGATTGATGGTAGATGAAGAAGGCAGCGAAGACGATGTGGTGGTGGTTGGCAAGGAGGACCGAGGGAGGGGCAAGAAAGGACGGAAGAAGAGGGGAAGGGAGAGTCTAAGTGCGAACAAGGTATTCGGAAAGGATGAACTGCAGAGGCAGACGCGCGAAATCATGAGGGATAAGGAGAATCTGCATGTCCGGAGGGTGTGTTTCTATCTTTCGTTTTGCATTGTTGGTTGTTAATGGTCGGTGTTCGCGTTTAGAGTCTTGTTACTAACGAGATCGTAGAAATCACTAACAAAATTGATGCGTTGGATGCCATTCGTGCAAAGTTGGAGGACGATCTCTTGAAGTTTCAAGAAGATGAATTGGAGTTGGATGATGAACGTACGTTAATCTTGCTTTCATGGACTACTACAAATTTCGCTGAATCACGCATCGCGCATAGTCGAGATGGTGAAGGAGCGCATGGAGCTAGAGGCTGCAAGTACTCAAAGAGGAACTTCACAACCACCACATCTCCAAAGTTCTCGAAGACGGAAAGGCATGTAGAACATACTATTGTTTACCCACCATTTAATGATCATACATTGTCACAGGCCCTGCTTTCTTGCCATCAGAACATGACGACCTACCACCAGGCGTTGCATTCATGGTCAGTAACGTTACACACACCGCGTTGTCTTTTCTCATTGTTCGGAATTACGCTTTTGAAGACCCTTGAATGCGGCGCCACGCCCGTTTGCGCACTCGATCTGTCAGAACCATATGGCACACTCGTAGCAGCGTCTCAAGACGACGCGCAACCACGCGTCTGGGACCTGCTTACAGGTGAAGAGATTGGTCGACTACGAGGACACACTGGCACGGTCAAATGCGTGCAGGTCGAAGATAATGTGTGTTTGACAGGAAGCGAAGACGGGAACGTGAGAGTGTGGGATCTGCGACGAGTGGATGAGGATGAATGGGAAGGCGGGATGGTGCATTTGAGTGATGTGGTCGAGGAGGCGGAGGATGAGAATGCTGAGGGCGTGGTAGTGGAAAAGCCGAACGGGATCAGAGACGGCGAACATGGGTCAGAGCATCATGACCAGCAGGGGCCCTGTGCGAGGGTGTTGGAGGGCCATAGCAAGGCTGTCACAGCGTTGTATTTCGAGGACGATACCTTGGTGAGCATTTCTGTGCAGCCTTGAGTCTATAAATTGTTAATCCGGGTTTTCCGTCATTCAGGTTACTGGCGCCTCGGACAAGACGCTTCGTCAATGGGATCTCACCACTGGCCAGTGTGTAATGACGATGGACATTCTTTGGGCTATCTCTCATCCCATCGCTGCGAATGGCGGACAGCTACCGAATAATGTATTCTCAGGAACAGCAGCAGCAGCGGGCGTTTTCGCCGTTCCTACGCCACCCTATGCTGACGGGAGCTGGGAGCTTTATCAGGATTTCGTGGGCGCCGTGCAATTCTGGGGGTACGCGCTTGTGAGCGGTAGCGGGGACGGTGCAGTGAGAATGTGGGACAGTAAGTGCAGTCTTTGCGGCTTCGTTGAAGGAGCACGGCTAAATTACGATGGTTCGTAGTGCGTACTGGCCAGGCACATCGGACGCTGTTGGGGCACACAGGCCCAGTCACCTGTCTCCAGTTCGACGAAATTCACGTTGTTAGTGGGAGCTTGGACAAATCCATCAGAGTAAGCAATTCTTTCCTTGAATAACCGGAGTATAGTTTTATATATTCGAATACGTAAGGCTGACGGTCGTTCAATCTTATAGATTTGGGACCTGCGCACGGGCGGGATATTTGAGACGATCAAGTATGATCACGCCGTCACCGCGCTCCAGTTCGACAGCCGGAAAATCATCGCGGCTGCAGGCGAGAACGGGGTCAAGGTGTGTTCGCCCGAATCTTGCTCCCAGAGCCTCGAGCTAACTGTATGGGCCATCTTGGGACAGGTGTATAATCGGACGTCTATGCAACATTCCACGTTGTTGACGAACGGCCATACACGGCCTATCGAGCGACTGCGGTACATGGACCGCTATCTCGTTTCGGGCGGCCGAGATTCGATGGTGAAAATATGGGCATTGTGATCGCTTACCTCTGCGTCCCAACCCCAATGCTGGCATAGCAACGTGAGGTCCGGTGCGCCCATTGTAACGGATGCTGTTTATCCTCGACTCGATTATTCTTTTTTCCCCCTCTTTTTTTATCTTTTGGTTCCATGGCGGCCTTTGAGGACTAGTTTCGTTGAAGAGCATTCCCCGATTGCATGCAATTCCTTCGTGTATCATACATGCAGACTGATATACAGACGGTTCGGTGGCGCATAGGGTATACCATACTAAGTCAGCAGGACGGTGTTCGAGTGGGTGCTAACGACTCTGTCGATTGGGCGAACCTATTCATATAATTTTCCGGACGACACATACTTGTACCATTCGATCAAGTGACGATGTTGAGTCGACGCTAGGAACGCCGAACAGTTGTTCCTGAACCACCCTCCTGCTTGATACCATATCTGGCAAGTGTGATACGCAGATTTAGTGTTCTAATTTCTGGAGCACCTCCGACGTTCTAAGGCCGACCTCATCTCGATGCCATCGACACGTTGGACCTGTGAAGTCCTGTGGGTACGAGACCTTCCACTCACGGGGTCTCGAAAAAGGTTAGTGAAGGGCCTTGGACTCTGAAGGGGCTTTTGTGTCCCGAACCATTTATTTTCGTGCAAAGAAGGACAGTACACTTATGTACATGCGACTTCGAACAACAACGGTACAGCAGCCGGCCAGAGTCTCAATTAATCTGTTCGTCGTCGTAGGTGCACGTATCTACTAGCCGCGCGCCGCGCGGCACCTCGGACACTTCCTCCTTCTCTCACTCCGCGACGTCTGAATTTGATGTCGCCCCACACCGGTTGAGACGATAGATCGAATTTAGTCTGAGAAAAATGTGAGCATCGTCGCGGACACTCATGCACCATGGCCATTCGTATTATAATCTGCACCAGTCAGACTCGGAGACTCGGAGTTCGCCAATTATGTAGGTGCAAATGACCGGTTGACCTGCTGATTACAACGTCTCACAGATTGGGAGAGTAGAAGGAAGAAGAGGAATCGCCAACGTGCATAAACCTGCATAAACCCATTTTCTTCGATGGTCGCATTCTGAGAAATGATGGCAGGCGCGCTCATCCGCTGGCCCCTGCGAAGCCCTGCGAGCTGAGTCTCGTTGTTCCGTAAGTACAAACTGTATCCTATTCACAATTGGAACCGTAATTCACCACGGTGCCCCGCGCGAGGATACAACTGCCAGCAGGGCGCCGCCTTCTAAAACCGGATAGGCGCGGACAGTTCTTAAACAGGAGGAATGGAAAAAAAGACGTGAGGGACCGGACCCGCGTGAACTGCCAGGTCACTATTGAATATTGAGGCGCAGAATCGACCCCAACCTCTCCTTCCTTTCAACCACCACCACGCTCCCTTCGTTGCTGCTGCATGTTCTCATGTGTTCGTCGCTGTCACTATACCCCCGTGGCGTCTCCCTCCAACGATCCGTACGGAAGCTTAACTAACATCCTCCTTTGGGTCCTGGGCGTCTCGGTCAGTCATTTCCCTCCTCTACCCTTGAATCTCGTATGTTCACCGCATTACCTCCGATGAAACCGGACTGAGACAGACTGCGGTGCGTTTATCAATCAAACCGCGCATTGGCATTTCAAGCACACGAGCGATTCTATTGGACCCTGTGGGCTCCGACGTGTCACAGTATATTTGGATTTGCTGTCATCGATCCTCCTGAAGACTCAACTTCATCCAGTAGGAAGACGTTCTGCGACCCATCAGATCAGTCGAGGTCATCAACAGCTCTGATGGTTCATCAGAGGATGAGATGAGCGTCCACTGCCGCATCAAACTTAGTACGTGACCCGCTGACAAGCCCGATGGTCAAGACTCCCCGAATTAAAAAAAAATCGGTATGCGAAGGTATGTCGATTAATTGCAGATGTGTGAAGGTATATGTACAGATGTGCGAAGCCGAGGGGTAAAGGAAAGGCAAAAAGGGAGCAGCAACGTGGGCTCGAAGCAAGAACTGGAGAGCACAGCACAAATAGCGGCAAACAAGCATAAAATGAACAAGAAACGAAATTACCGGAATCAGCGACAGGTGAGCCAGCCATCCAATCGATAGTGGTGCTGACGGACCACAAACAACAGAAGCAACGCAGCCGTCTCCGAAAATGGCTGACACAATGCGGCCCGGTGGAGCCAGTATATGTGAGGGGGGATTTGGGGCGGATTTGAATGGCCCAAGGGGAAGAGTGTAGGGAGCATGGCCGTTGAGTTTCTCGGGAACTCTGGTGCGCGAGCGCAGGGTCGACATCTCAATATCACAACATGATCTCGCGGATCTAAGAAACAAACCAGGCAGTCCATGTCAGCGCCAGTTGTCCATGCGTGTGAAACGAATAGAAGGAAGCGATCATGGACGGTTTACATTGCATGAATGGACGTACGCTTTTACTGATGATAGAGCTGTTCGATTGATAGCGTGATTGCAACGCGGGCGGTCATTGGATAGACACAACATGGAGATTCGAGAGACGTGTGTTGTAGGTTGATGCGAACATAGTACGAAGGATAATGTTAATGATCAGAAAGGATGACAAGTGAATAGTTTCAGGAGAACAGTATGTCCGAATGCGTGACAACCACGTGGACAACGTCGAGCGGGATACAAGACCAATTGACGTGCGTCGCCAAACCGCAAACACGGAAGAGTTGCACGATGCGATAATCAAGATCATGGGCATGTATGAAAATGAAGCATGGAAAGGTGAAAAACAGGGAACAGTCAGATCAATGCGGCCACTTCAAGGTTTTGACGAAGAACGATGCTGAAGAAAAGTGAGGGGACACACGAAATAAAAGGTTGAGCTATAAATCGGATGCCAGGAAAGGGGGGGCTCAAAGGGGGGTCATGAAAAGGAAAGACTCACTCTGGAAGATAAAGACGTTAGAACATGAGAGAGCTCAAGAAAATACGAGAACTCACCTTCGACAGCTGCCATCACCACACGAAGTAGAGCAGTATCCGTTGCCGTGGTTATGCTTGTGACGAAGAGGGTCAGTATTGATCACATCTTTCCGAAATGCACTCACTGGATGTATATCTCGCGCTCCTTTGAGCGACCAGCCTTTTGAGCCAGTCGTCCAAAACGCTTCTTGAAGTACTCGCGGCCTGCCCGTGCATCACCTGGCTCGCCATCAAAGTCCTGTGAGAGATAATGGTCAACGAGATGAGCCCAGTTAGCTAGAAGCGAACGTACCGGGAAGAAATTCTTGATATCAGAGTGCAGGACCTTGCTCTCGAAAAGATCGTTCTTGTTCAGGAAGAGAATCTTGAAGCGATCAAATGAACACACATTGCGAGTGAAAGAAGTGAAGGACATACTATAGATGTTGATTTGAACCATTGTGAGTGACAGATAGAATCCCATATTGTCATCGTGTCTTGCATTTGATTCTATGTGGAAAACGCCCTTAATGAAAGTCTATGGCCTAGGCGAAAGATACTCACCGCATCCTTGTCTTCGACTAGGCACTGATCGTAACCACTCAAACTGCACAAGAACAATATACTAGTGACATCCTGGAAACAGTGGATCCATTTTCTTCGCTCGCTCTTCTGTCCACCGACGTCGACCATGAGCATCTCATGTTCCTTGAGCTGGAAGACCGTCTCAGTTATACCAATAGTCCGCGCACGGCAGCGGACAATATCCTGTTCCGTTGGAGTATACTCCAGATCGAAAAGTCGATCGAGGTCTGCAAAGAAGTAAGACAGACTGCCCAGCGATGAACCATCAGAATCGGCGTCACCAACGAATATTTGATGAAACACTTACTTCTCCGGTAATGCCGCTTCATTTCCTCGCTCCCAGGCTTTTTGCACATTCTCATCCGCCCAGAGGACCCGAAGCGGCTCTAGATAGCTTACTGGAAATTGCTCGCCATCACGAAGGTCGACGGCGTTCTCCACCTTGTCAATATGCTCGGCGTTCTCAGCAGAAACCTCTAAACCCATGTCTTCCATCGCATCCAGGAGGTATTTGAGTCCATGTGTCAAGTTGTTAAAGACGAGCTGTCGATATGACTCGACTTCTTGGGGAGAGAATGGTATACGATGAATGAGACGCATTTGCTGAAGGCGACGATGAATACTGCACATAATGATATCATTACAGTCGGAAACAAATACCTTCAAGATGGTCGATTTCCCTGAATCACCAGACCCTAGTAGCAATACCTGACAGGGATCTCTCAGAAATCACGAAAAGAGTATTAGAGCACTGTACGCTACTCACCTTCACTTGAGAAGCCATTTTCGTTTTCGCCTGTTAAACAATGCATTAGCTCCAGTGATACTACAAATCAAATCTGATTGTGCTTATATGCGTTCTGGGCAAGTGATAGAGTGAAGACTAACATCTTTAAGTGTCTTCTCAGCCTCTCGATGCCGCCGCTTGTCCTCCTCAGAGAGCTCTATACCACTGGAGGATATACAGATGCCCATTCTTGCGGCGTCTTGGAGGAGTTGGGGGAAGGGGAATGGTTGCTAGCTAGGATGGGTGGCGGTGAAGAGAATATTCAAAGCACTGGAAAGCACTGGGAAAGTCAGCAGGGGACTGCGTGATGAGATCAGTGTTCTCGGCTAACCGGGAAGCTCTGTGGGAACAGAGACGCGGTATAGATATGAGAGAGTTTCGAGCAATAGCGGACAACAAGAAAGCGAAGAGAATTAAGAGGGAAAAAAGAGGAAAAGAGCGAACACGGGAGGGATTTGTGGTGATGGTAGCGGAAAAAGTCTTAGAGGGGAAGCTTGCTGAGGCGGCCCAGTACTTGTCAGTGTCAGGGCGGGTCCGTCGGCTAGCGGTAGGATGCGCCGCAAGTGACGCCGAGATTGTCAGAGTCCGCCAGAATATCTTCGGCTGTGCTTCCACGCGAGCTTCTGAGATCCTATATATTTGCCAGAACTATCAAACTAATAAACCTCTCTTTCGCTCTCCGAATCGCGTTTCTCTGCATTCTGTGTCGTCGAATCTCCCCGGAGATACAGCTATACAGCTCTGTAGGAAGTTACCTTTCGATTCCTCTTTCACCACGTAAGGTCCCGCTTGCCACATGTTCATATTAGAATAAACTTCTCAGCTTCTGAACTAAGCAATCTGGATCGTATTTTACGTACCCAACGATTGAAGATACGGGTCAAACAATGAGATCTTCTAGGAACTTCTGCTCAACATTGCTCCAACACCACTGCTTAGCAAGCGTGCACAACCCAGATGTCGGACTGCTGCAACAAAAACGAAAAGTTACGTAGAATACCGTATACTCTCACTTTGCGGACGTGGTTACGACAACTCCGGATAATTACAATTCTCGTATACTGAAACGGAGAAAATCGGAGCCACACTCCAAACGTTGATATATCGCCGATGTACTTCTCTGTAATGTAGCATATTTGCAATATCAGGCAAGATTATTGGTTTTGGGCTGATAGACACCGAAACATTCCGTGCAATTCACACCCACACGCGCCGTGGAGGCATAGGCGACGGCGCGACGCGTTGTGAGGAATGTGCTCCGTTATGTATATCCGTCGTACAACTGTAGACCGCTCAATGAAGTCTGAGGTACTCCAGGCTGACAGTCCTCCAGCTCACCTTGACATGCGACATGCAACTTACCACGAGGGGTAAAATTCATTAATTTGCGATCCCACTGACCCCAATTTCAATGGCCCGTGATATTACATTCAATGCTGATCAAGGGCAGATGAGTGCACACTTAAGTGGTGACAGTACTCAACCTGATAGATAATTTGCTCTCGGAGTGTCTGCGCTGGCTTGAACTTCAACTTGAAGCTCGATCGCGTATAAGTCACGTGCTGAGAAACCGTACCAAATATGGCTCCCATTACCTCGGTAATTTCTGAAATTTCTGTTCTCCTCCCTTCCAAATGGCAAAGCATGCTCGAAAACGACGACGTGTCGAAAAGAAGAAGGAAGACGAGGTCCTCCCTCTGGGAGCACGGACAGCTCTTGACGACGACGCAAGCAAAGATGATGAAGAGCGCAGGCTCGAGAGTATGTTGTTCGGGACACCCTTCGTATCGTCTAGGAAGGGAAAGAAAAATATCCTCGTCGTGAGCGATGAATCTGACAATGAGGGGGATGCAGATGAGGGTGCTGCAGAATTTGAGGGACTATTGGATAACGATGTGAGTAGTTCAATATCTGAGAAATGTGCTCACAATTCATCTTGTACAGCTATTTTTTGTAGATGACAGGGTTGGTTCCAAGCCCAAGGACGTGCCAGAGCTTGACATAGATGTGGAATTGCCACAAGACTCTGATGCAGGTAGCAGTGGAGAAGAAACTGATCATGACGAAGATGAAGATGAAGATGAAGATGAAGAGAGACGCGAAGTGGAAGAAGACCCAGACCTGGAAGGAACACTTGCAGCACAAAAAACCATACCAGCAGAATCATCCCTTCCCCAAAGCCGCAAAGCGCCGGCATGGACGGATCCAGACGATAATACTTTGCAGGTTTCCCTCACCTCTTCGAGCCGCTTGCGCAAGCTGCGGGATGCTCCAACCGAAGACACTGTCGGCGGACGCGAATACGAAAGGCGCCTTCGGCGGCAGTACGAAAAAATCCATCCCACACCAGAATGGGCTGTCAACGCGAGGACAAAGCGGTCGAAACGACGGCGGGGCGCAGGAAGTGAGGACAGTGGTGGTGAACGGCAGGAGGAAGGGTTGGAGGAGTTGGTTGCGTCTACAGGGGGGATCTTGGACAAAGGGAAGAAGGGCGGGAAGCTGGAGCCGGGCGTGTTGGCTATCGAGAGGTTGAGAGATGCGAATCAGGCGGCGCAGGCGGAGGGGGAGATAAAAGCGATTCAGTTCCACCCATCACGGCAGGTTCCAGTACTGCTAACAGCGAGCTCAGACAGGCGGATACGACTGTTCAATGTGCGTATTCATTTTTATTTTCTATCATTGGTGAGCTGTGTCGATTTTACTCTGCTTCCAAAAGATCGATGGTCACACAAACCCCCACCTCCAAACCCTGCATATACCCTCCCTCCCCGTCACCACCGCACAATTCCATCCATCAGGGTCATCGATCCTATTGACAGGCCAACGTCCTTATTATTACACCTACGACCTGCAATCTGGGGCGACCGTGCGGTCTCCACGTGGGCTCTGGGGTACAACATTCAACACGTCAAATCCCTCCGCGCAGGACCAGAGCATGGAGATCTGCGCGTTCAATCCTACTGGAGACGTCCTCGCCGTCGCCGGCCGGAGAGGATACGTGCATCTGGTGGATTGGAAGAGTGGCGCAGGTCAGGTTGTAGGGAGTGTCAAGGCGAATGCAGCAATCAAGTCGCTGTGGTGGGCGCGTGGGGTCGCAGCAGGTGCAAGGGAGTTGATGGCGCTCGGAGAGGATGCGGAGGTCTATGTTTGGGACGTTGGCGAAAAGAAATGTTTGAGGCGATGGAAGGATGACGGGGGATTTGGAAGTCGCATCCTCTGTGGTGATCGAGCGGGCAAGCATATCGTTGTGGGGTATGTATCCGTCCGTTGATTGTCGACCCCCTGTGCATGCGCTTAATGGACGTGTGCCGCAGCTCCAAGTCTGGCATCGTCAATGTATACGGGTCGGACGCAGCCTCATCAGGGAGCGACCGTCCAAGGCCGCTCAAAGCCATTGAGAACCTCACTACCTCCATATCCAGCGCTCGGTTCAATCATGACTCGCAGTTGTTGGCCATCGCCAGCAATGTCAAAAAGGATCAAATGCGCCTGGTACGGAAGATCTTGACACCTGTGTTCGTGCGCTGAAAAAACTGATATCCGCCGACCAAATCATGTTCCGCAGATACATCTTCCATCGTTGACGGCTTTCTCTAATTGGCCGACATCAAGCACACCGCTCGGACACGTTACTAGCCTCGACTTTTCCGCAGGAAGCGAATATGTCGCAGTGGGGAACACTCGGGGACGAGTGTTGCTGTATCATCTCAGAGATTTTGATGCTCTGTGAGGATGTTATTGCCACATCTTGTTTTTGCCTTATTTGCTTGTTGGTGCAATGCGATTCATTTCAAGGGAGTACAAACGTGGAAGTATTACAGGACAGAGCAATGATCATCAATTCACCTGAGTTGAAGACGATGGGAATAGGACAACTTGTAGCCCAAGACAGACAACAGCCAAAGTGCAAAGAACAGAGGAATCGGTCCGAGAAAGCATGATAGAGCGAGCGACAGAGCAGAGCAATAGAAAAGCCAAAGGCAGCGTGACAGCGTTCAAGAGGCGTAGCGGTTGAGCAGATTTGTGTAGGTTTCCAGGATCTGCAGTGCGCAGCATGCATGCGTGAGTGGGGCCATGTACCAGTCGGAGGACGCACCTTCTTCGCGCGGGTTTCGCCATCGGGTACAAATCGACATATAACAGTGCTCGCCTCGAACCAGCGTTTCGCCTCGTCGAGCAGAGATACACTGATGACGGGCGTTTGAGTATGCATGAACAGGATGCATTCGGGGAAAATCCCGATATTGTCAACATACTGGAAACATTCGATCCCGGTGTTATAGGATGTAGCCATGAGCCAAGACCGTTCATCGACCGGATAGACCTGCATGAACGGACAAACACATGAGTGCAGGGAAGACGGCGTTTACTCCACAAATGTGACCTGATTTTGGTCGTTCCGCTCGTCACAATGCTCCTCTATTACGGGAATGGCCTGTTCGATGTATCCGACAGCCCTTAACCGGTCCGGTGCAGTATTTCTGGATAAGAGGATAGTGCATATAGCACGCAGCCAACGGGAAAATTTTTCGACAGACAGCGTATGTCGGTCTAGACTTGCATGCAATATTGCCTGAGGGATTCAACGTAAGCGGCCAGGAAGCCAGCGAGTCATCGCAAGAGGTAATGAGCTGTCATCGAGTCACATCGCGGGGATAGAGTTACTACCAACTTACCTCTAGCGCAGAAAGCAGCACTACAGTCGGTAGAATTCTGTCAGTCAACATGGTAAGGACACATGCATGCTAACCCACCGTCGACCGGACAATCTCTTTCCGCCCACTGCGGCAAATTGCATGAGAGGCGCGCATGCCAATTCTGATAGAATGCTCAAAGAACGCACCAGCATGTCCGCTATTGCCTCGAACGTATCCGCGGGAAGGGGCTCGCTTCGTGAGGCCCGCTATACAAAAACCGGCAAATATCAGATAAAGAAATTGAGGATGCTAGGTCAGATGGCCTACCTCGACGATTTGTGGTAGTTGCGTCCAGTCCCGTAGGCGACAAGCAACTTCTGCTTCGAAGACCAGCAAAGTATGAAGACATGTCAGAACTCGAGTTTCATTCTCTTTTTGGAGCGGAGCCTTGGTTAGGATGGTCCGAATTCTGTCATCGCAAGCACGGATCTCCCGTGAGACTGCCTGCAGTTGATTGACCTAACTTGGCATTAGCCAATGGTAACAAGGCGGGTTATAAGGGGAGGGAGAATTGCCTGATCTTTTGACGCTAAATCCAAGTGGGCTTTTCGGGTCGCAAACACTAGATGTGACAAATTGGTAAGGAAGCCGGGAACCGGCGCCTCAGCTTCTGAACGTACCTCTTCCCGAGATTGCGGCGAAAGATGCATAAACAATGCATAGATAGCTATCCTCATCTACCTCAATCAGCGCGACCTCACAGTGCGCTTCTAGGAGCTAGACTGAAAAGGTCAGTGTCGACCTGTCCTGTGGCATGATAGCATCTCGAACCTCTCGTGAAAGGTCGAACAGACGAGGAACTTTGTCTTCTGCGTTGTCCCATTCGGAACAACCCTGGATGGCACAATTATAAGCAGTGCGCCATAGCCACGATATGTCTTTGATAACTATGGTCGCTCGCTTCTCGACGCATGCGGCGCGAACCAATATTTTAGCTTGAGTATGATTAGTAAGATCCCTGTAACAGGGATGTCTACAGCACCCACCTTGTTCAAAATGTCCGATCAATGCATCGATAAGGGTACCCCTTGACAAAACGTTGTTGGGTGGTCTGGCCTCGACCCATGGATACTAAGGGGTATTCACTCACTTCCGTGTAGCAGGATCAGCGATGAGATCCACCGTAAGTCTGATCAAGCATCGCAGTACTGCGATAGCATCTATATCACCTTCGAGACCCTCTCGTCCCCGGACCGCCTTCGACAACTCTTGAAGGACGGTAAGAAGTAGACCTTTGAGATCCGACTCGTGTGCGAGGCGTGTGGCCATGAGCAACATCTTGCGATCAAAGTGGGAAGCGTTAACCATATTTTTGGTCGCCTGTATAGCTGAAGAGATTTCGTGATGGTAAGTCTCCTAAGACTATTAATTAGATAAATTCTCAAATATGTACCTTCGTCCTCCAAACCTGCGGAACTACGTTGTTTGTACCGCATTCAGCGCTTCGACAATCTCCGATAATACGCCTCACCTTGCTTAACAGCAGCTAGGAGCATAACATAGTGTGTAGGGGCGTCATCTCCAGGGCAGCAGCGAATAATAGCGGATGCTTTTGCGTATTCTTCTTGCTGAATATGGCACAACGCTGCTTTTCGATAGCTTTTACTGCTACTGGTGTCCGCTATGCTCCGAAAGATTGGATGAGTTCCCTGCAAGAACCAGTCCGCGGCCTCTGAATATCGTCGGACGCCGTACTGGCGTTCGCCGAATTGCCAGAGAAGCTAAACATAATGAGCCGAAAGACGTGCGCCCAGAAGGGCGAGAAAAACTAGGATAGGACGTACAGTCAAACATGATGTCGCAGGAACCTTTGGGAGGTCGAACTCAGCTGTTTGAACAACTGCGATGTGACAATCAGTAAGAAGCACCTCCCTGGGCGCGATACGCATAACGTACTCTGAAAGACCGCTTTCAGATCGTGCATAGCCCTGGTGTGATCAACTCGAGAACAATGGAAAATCATAGCCAATATTAGCCGGTCCACAAAAGGAAATCCAGGGCCGTGGGGAACATCTAATGCACGTTGCAGGCATTGTTGCAGAACGGTTATGACAAGCGCGCTGTCTCGCATTCAACAAGAAGCTTGATTCTCGGATAGAGCGTGACAGCGTACGTACTGTTGTTGGCTTGATGTTCGGAGTTCTTGGAGAAGGCTGTGAAGGATGGCTGAGTTTGTTGCGTGAGGCGAAAACGCAAAGGGAGATATACATACTTAGTCACGCTCTCTTCTGTAAATTCCATGTGATCTACGATAGAACTGAATGCTGGTATAATCAAGTCCACGGTGATGCGATTAGTTCATCGGAAGGTCAGTATATCTATCTTGTCACATGGGGTACTGACCTTCGAGCAGTGCCTCGTCCCTCGCTTTTCGCCGTTTAAGGACCGCAAGCATCCACCATCGAATCTCCTCATACTCGGAAGATGCCTAGGGCGTAGGAGAACGATGAGAATCGGTTGCAATGAAATTGTGCATCTGGTACGCTTACGTTGTCGCCAGATGCATCGACCGACGTCAGGAGCTCCTTGATGGAAGCTTCTGCACGACTAAGATTTTCCGGGTCTTGAGTGGACGACAATAGATATGCTCTAGCTGTGGGATGTGTTATGGTTCGGAGTCCACCGGGCTTGAGTAGTGCGAAAAACGCGCCTAAATTTCTCAAAATGCATCTCTGAAGGAAAATGAGGTTGCATGCCGTGGAGTTAGTAACAGTGCTAACTCACTTTCAGTTGTGCAGAGCCGGCTATCACCGTGTCATCCAGTTGTTCCGCGAGCGCGAACGATTTCTGTAGCCATTTCACGGCCTCTGGGGCCTTTGTTTCCTCGGAAGTAGTCTCCTTACTCCGAGAACCTCCGGTCAACAGGGATTTACCTATATGCAGTAGCTTGGAAGCCAATAATTCACGCTAAATGCGTGCGTTTCGTCAGAAAATTTTGTGGTTGAAGGTAAGTGGATCGACATATGTACGTCACGAGCAGGTAAAAGTGCCAGGCGCTCATTCTCGCTTTCTTGAACCGCATTAGGTGAGCGTTCGAACTCCGAAACACGAAGAAGACAAGTACACTGACCAGTGATGTTCTGGAGCATATAGTGTGCGAGAGTGTGATTGCCCTCTTTCCAAGCCTGGGTAATTACTCAGCATGGTCAGCGAGACGCAGGCGAGACGACGACGGAAATAGAGATAATATGAGTACACGAGGCTTACAGCTTCCATTCTACTACAGTAGTAGACCACGGTGGCCTGTGCCTTCGATTGTTGATGAGTTCCTTGCGGGTCATCCACGCTCCGGAGTCGCTCCTCGTACTATTAGGATATCAATCGCAACGAATTCTTGGCGTAGTCTCCAGATAACGTCTTCCAGCGCCTGGGACGTACCTTAGCCGCAGATCCCAACACGCTGGCAGCTGTCTCAAATCTTCGTACATCTGGCGCCGGGTCGTATCAACAGCGTGTTACAATCAAAACGGAAGCTGTGAAACAAGTCTACTCACCAGCCAAATCAGCGCCTGCTTTGCTGGCCAGCTGCAACACGTGAATCAGAGCTAAGAAAAGAAATTGTGAGCCGATGCCAAGCGAGGGTATTGATGGGGATCTGCATTCACTTTCGATACTGAGTTTGTGAGGCAATCCCGCCTCAATGAGGCGAAACCCAGATGACCTCACTTGAGGCCGTTTGAGTTCAACAACTTAAGGACGCGTGGACAACGATGACAGAAACCTACGCGCAGCAGAAATGGCTGTTGTCTTATCACCACTTCCAGGACGAACGGTGGTTGATACATTCCAGAGATTTGTTCCTAAAAAATCGCGTTGTCAGGCTTGAATGGATCCCAGCAATCATTCACGTATTGAAGAGAACCTTCACGATCGAGCGTATCCGCGAGGTTCTGCGGGAGCTTTGGGCGTTGAATGGTAATTTTTTTCGCACAGAGCGGAGAGTTCATCAAGCTGCGGTATCAGGGAAGATCCAGTGTCTTGACTAGCTTGACTACTTTTGCTAAGATTTGGCTTGATCCTGACAAGAAGGTCTTTAGGTTCCGCCCAGGAGCCCCATTAATGCGTGGCAAAGAGCGCAGCAAGTTTCATGATCACCTTTAATAACATCGTAAATCTCGTGGAAATCTGACGTGGGTTCCTTTCTCTTCCGAGCGGACATTGTGAGGTGGGGATGGAGATGTCGATGAAAACGCGTCGCGAAGAGGAAGTGAATGCACGCCGAGCTGTGTGAGAAACACGCGGTCACATGTAGTCACGCAGCGTGATGGGACGCGTCGTGGCCACGACTCTGGGTGCCATCCACCTTTGCCGCCTTCCAGCTTCCATGTCTGCTCAACCAACTGGATCCCTTTCGCCACCGCAGCTCCCTCCTGATGCCGTCGCGCGGGCCACAAATGTAAACGTTTTTTCCTGACCTTCCTTCTCGGAATTTCCTCATCCGTAACAGGACGCTCGCAGAGATGGTGTTTTTGCCGGTCTGACGTCGGGCC
The DNA here is from genome assembly GCA_004802705.1 of Bondarzewia mesenterica. Taxonomy (NCBI): domain Eukaryota; kingdom Fungi; phylum Basidiomycota; class Agaricomycetes; order Russulales; family Bondarzewiaceae; genus Bondarzewia; species Bondarzewia mesenterica. The sequence continues at coordinate 6,926 of SGPL01000398.1, read as the reverse complement.
TACTAGGAGGTCAGCCATGATGCCAAGTTATGTGCTGTCGGAGTTTTCACATGGATTTGCTCTAGCCATCCTGGGTTCACGCATGGGACTCAACAAAAATAAGGCAATGATTGCTGCCGTGGGTGAGTCGCCCGACCGCTTAAGGATTTTTCTTTCAGTCAAATTGGCGATGGGCCTTGATCATCTTGCCCTGCAATTCTGACGGCGATATTTGTCTGCAACAGCCACAGGCGTCCTGGCGGGATATCAATTCACCCAGGGCTTTCTCGCTTCCAACATGTCGCAGCTCCGCGCTGAAGTAGCGGCTCGTGAGGAGAGGAAACAACGCGAAAGTGAAACGGTAGATCCTGCCTCTTAACGAATCGTACGCTCTCAAAATACGTGTTCGGCTCCTGTACGTATAACTGGGCAGTGGACACTCCATTGATTGAAAGAAATACTCTCATCTCTTCTAGGCTGTATGCGGAGTTTGACTACCACAGTGGTGCGACGATTCGGTGCCTCTGTGTTGATACATATCGCATACCATGCGTTGCTTTGTATCACGTACCGGATGCCGCAATCGAGTTGGCATAGGTTCGTTCGGATCGGATTCGTGTTACGTGAGCCAGTTTGGCTACCGTACTGACCGGCTGAGCAACCAAGGCGTTCGAATTTCTCCACAGCCATGCACCATATCCAGATAACTGCTCTTGCGGGGTCGATTAATCACCGCCATATCAGTTCGTGCGTATGGAATTCCATGATGGGCACAGTGAGTCTTCGCCCTAAGTTCAGTGACGTGATGGCATGGCTTGACGACAACCCCTGCTGTCTTGCCTCCAATTCATCCGTCCGTCAGCCTCCGCTTATTCGCATTCTTTTCATTTTCTCGGAATCGGATCCAGATGTCCCGTGCCTCGGAGAAAGGTTATGATACGGCTACGCGCCGTGAATCGAAGGCCTCTAGGCGTGCTTGACGTGACTGAAACACTACCTTCGCTTGGTATTACATGTGCTATGTATGTGAAAGTCGTGGCCGCATCTCCCTGATAAAACACAGCAGACCTGCAACGGGACGCGGCCGCGATTCGATCATCATATCGGCCTCAGGGAACAACCATTGTCAGTTGCAGACTAATACGGCTTGTAAGTAAGCTCTCATTCTATAAAATCTAATGTTATCGCCTTGACAGTGCGTTCCTGGTGCAATCTGAAGAGATCAGAATCTCTCAAAATTACGGCCCTAAATGGTCAATTATATGGCACAGTAGACCACCATACATGGCAAAGTGAACAAAGGTTAGGTTCGACCGAGCCCCTCCCCGAACGCGTGAGGATCTTGATGTGAGACTAAACAAAGGGTTAGGTCCACCCTTTCCATTTGAGGAATGTTCAGTAGGTGGAAGGGTTTTGGATTCAAGACTCATCTAAATCCTTACGGGTCGTCACCCGAATTTGAATGGCAAGACAAAATCACAACTCGCGTCGACGGCGCGGCCGAGTGCGAATTCCGTGCGCCGTGTCAGCCATCCGATGAACCACCGCTGGAGGCACGGCGTCGGCCTCGACAATCCGTGTGTGCACTGTGCCCCCTGGAAATTTGGGTCGATCTTCCTGGAGAAAATTGGAAGTTGCGCGCGCCTGACTCGTCCGGCTATACATAATCCACCCTCCGCCCCTGCGACGGGCGTGCATGCAACCTGTCGCATCTCCACCTGCCTGCAAGCGGTAGCCTGCAAGGGGAAAATTGGAAGAAAAAGAACAGACGCTGTCATACGGTACACTACATATGTACGTGGTCCGCGAGAAAAACTCTAACTCACGAATCTGGGTTTCCAAGCCAAGGTGCGACTGCATTGGTGAAGGTTCTCGAACGGCATCGGATTCGCATGATTGGGCGGTGGGGTGTCTGACGGACCAGCCGCGGTGAAACAAGTCCAATCCAGTTTTTACATAACGGAGCAAAAACTCGTCATGAGAAGAGTCTGCATGCGATGTTGGCGCGATGCCAGCGATTCTGGGCGTTTTGGCCAGAATGGACTCACACGCCACGCACGCACGCAGGAGCAGGGCTGCGCTGCGCTGCAGCGAAGCGCCCTGGCGCACGGATCTGAGAACACAGGGACCCCACATGTATTCAGTGTGTATAATCTCAGCAGCACCCGCGGGGGGCCCTGACGCAGCGTTTTTCCAACAAGCCCATGAACGCAAAAAGTCGACCGGAGGACGGGGGCTGGAACGGTTCTCGACGACAACGGGCATGGCATGCCCCATAAGAGCATATTCGCGATAGCGAGCTTATATGCGAGAAGATTTCAGCCTGCCAGCTGGAGTCAAGTTCGGGCGCTAGTCTCAGAGTGGGGGTGTTACACCTCATTTCCAAACTGACGTACCTGTGTATCTAGACTGCGCTGTGACACGGCATTTTTATTTATTTATTTAGTACAAGGTCCATGGTGTGCTGTTATTAGCGTACCTTGTTCGAACTAAGGGCCTTACAAGGCAAGGCCGCGCGCGAAGAAGCACCCCTTGTCCACACCGCAACTGACAACCGCCTGCAAAGGGACAACAATCAAGCTCAGATCATCATATTCGTCCCTCCATTCCCGAAGTTCCTGACAGAATGACTTACTTAGATAAAACCTCATCCGGCACGACTGACGGTGGCGCATGACGACTGCGAAATGATGATGATATTTCATTTGGGCAGTCCGGATGCCGGAAGTTGGAAATGCACCTAGTGGTTATATGCGTGTGCCCGACCCAACGGTTTGCTACTAGCACAGGGATATCAACTGTATGTGAGACGGATAATTGCGAACAGTGTTGTTGATGTGTGACGACGATGATGATGATACAGTGCGAAGAGTTCTCTACGACAATGCGAATAGTACGGAGTGAAAGAGAGTCCAGATGCAGAAGAGGTGGATGCAGTGATGATGTGTATGATGCACAATAAAATTAGGCAATGCAGGGCTCTGAAAACAATAGTTCGACTAGAAGCATAAAGAAATCCCAATTGTAGGAAGATGCGAAAACGATGCGTGCACATGAGTTACATTATAATTATAGACGGCGGCCACGGTGCCAGTAGTAATCGGGGGAAGACTGCAGGGACCCAGGGGTAGGATAAAATTGCACACCGGGTGGTCCCGCATTCGCGAACGGTGCTGAAGGCACTGAACCATCCATGGAGTCACGGTGATCTACGCCGGACTCCAGTGCATACGATCGCGCAGGAGCCGCGTCGTAGGGCGGGAACGCTTCTGGACGGTGGTGAGGCCAGAATCCGTTGTGCGGGTGAGAGAAAACCGGTGGGAGAGTCATATGCATGTCGTGAGGACTCGTAGACGCAGATTGGATGACATAACCTGTAGAGTGCGATGGGGGATATACTTTGTTCGGGGGTGCTAAAGGAGGAGGCGGTGGCTGGTGGTAGCGAAGGCGGGCTTTTCGTGTCCGGGTATCCTCAGCCATCGGAGAGCATGCCAGAGAATAGAAGTACAGGTTCTAGAGTGGATCAGAGCCGTCAATATCACAAACACACGTGACGGACGAAAAGTACTCACCTGCGGCGCAGGCCTTGGCTTGGTAGGATCCAGCCGATACGCAGCGACCAGCGTTTGAGGGGAGATGCGCCTATTTGTGGAAGGCAATACTCCACCGTCAGCAGAGCTGTGCTTCGCGGGAGACGAATTGAGCGAGAGCTTCGAGAATTGGAGGGATTCGAGGGGGGACGGTGTATGAGCGGCACTGCCATCCAGAGTGTTGGGGATCTCCAAGGACAGCCCTGTCGGACGCTTGCAAGGACGGATATCGAACGCGGCAGAAGTAGGCGAGAAAGCGTCAACAGCAGAGCGCTTCGCGTTGAGACGCACGGGAGAATCGGCGTCCATGGACATCGGCGAGCTGTACGCCTGAGACGCGTTCGCGTCGTACGAATTGGTATGCAAGCATCGCAATGAATGAATGGGTGACGTAGAACGCGCGCGCGTCGACAAGCGTCTGTTCGAAAGGGACAGAGGCATTGGCGGCTTTGATGCTGCCGCACGCGGGACTTGGCACGACTTGCGCCAAAAACGACTGTCCTTCTCCTTGGCCATGACCAAACCCTTCAAGAGATGCAGCCAAGAGTCGAATATCTGCTTGTCAACGTAAAGCCCAAAATCAGTGCCCTGCAAAAAACTCCCGCTCCATCTTATTGATCTCCGTCAACTCAATTCCTGACACCTCCGACCACGTCTTGTTCGTGTAGGTGTTGCTGAAAACGAGGCTTTTGAGTCGGAAACACACGTGAAACGCGAAAGGTGAACTTACTCGTCAACAAACTTATTCGCCATCATGAGCCCCGCGACCGCTACGCGGAACTCGCTCCCCGGATGGGGAATTGTGACGCTATTACGCGCTTTGAGGCGGTAAATGTAGTGCAGCGCGAGGACGATGACAGACTGGCTGACTTGAGTCGTCTCGAGCAATTTTTGCATGAAGTGAACAAAGACGGAAGACACCGAGAATTGTAGCCATGCGGTTTTCGAATTACGATGTGGAAAATAGGATAGTGGCGGGGAGGTATTATGACGTGAGGAATCTGAAGCTTTGGAGAACCAGACATAGCAGATCATCTCGCACATCTTTTCTGCCAGAAACTGAGATGACGAATTCCGGGACTCGGAGAACCAGTCTGCGACGACGCGAGGAGAGGGCGTCGGAGAGGGGGTCGCGGGCTTCGTCAACGGCGCGTTCACGGGTCGGTAGAAGGCGCGCGAAGAGTCGACGACAGGCGGCAGTTGAGGATGTGATGAGGGCTCATTACGCGCGTTTAATGAAGGTGCTGGTGGACGCGTTCAGCGGAGTAGATCCAGGAAACGGAAACAATGAAGACTCACGAGACAAACGAGAAATGGAGCGATCAAGGTCGGCAATAGGAGGCAGAGTGGTTGTGTGGGCGTCTGACCTCCGTTCGCGTCGCGGGATGTTGGTGGTCAAAGGCGGGGTCGGGAGGTCTTGTTTGGGGTAGCGCCATGAAGCCCAAGTGGAGAGAATTTCAGTCGGGAGAGAGGGTAAAGCTGCGTTGACGTTCATGGTGTAGGGACACGGGGAATGGGAGAGGGAGGGGAGGGTGTAGAGGACCATTTGCAAGATATTTGAGGAAGGGAATGATTTAGAGAGAACGGAAGGGAGAGGAGAGACATGTTGCGATTTAATAAGGGGAAGGACGCGAAAGGAGTCGGTAAGACGAAAAAAAAGCGGTTGAATATTCCGCGGTGGATAAACCGGTTAGAGACAGACAGGGGACACTCGCAGATGCCGTTGGCGTTCATGTCGCTTTAGGAAACTGGCCCCGCCCGCCCGCCAGACCGAGTCCCAGATCCCACCTTGACCTCGCAGATGCCCACCTCGTCGCCTCGTCCGCCACCTCACCTCTCGGCACTCACGGCAGGCGCTCCATCCAGGGGATTCCCTGGGATTCCCCATAGCCTTTCCCTCCCTCCTTTCCACTTCGGGCTGCTGACTACTCCCTTTTTATCCCACGATCCCATATTTGGTCTCCTCGCTCCTGCTTAATTGTCCCGCCAGCCCTTCCGTCAAGCTTTTTGTCTCTTCCGACGCCAAATCGGTCCTCAACTCGAAATTGCCAAATCCCTCGTCCCTTCACCTCGTTACCGCCTTCCAGCTCTCTTGCCATCTCGATATGGTTCCTCACAATTCCCTACACCGTGCATACGACAGTCTTCCTTCAAATCATATCTATCACTTCTCGTACTGTATGTCCGTGATCGTGCTTTCTCTTTTCGTCTCTTAGTTTCACTCCCATACTGCCGTCCCATTATTCCCAGTAATACTATCAGCGTGCACTGTTCATCACCAGGTTGTGGCTACCACCGGGTCGATCTTCGCGCACCAGCCTGTCGCTACACTCGTACCGCGTTTTTTTAACCTTCCCTTGATCGGCCCTACAACGCCCTTTGTCACCTCTCCTCAAATTTTGATCTGCGCCGCGTTGGTTCATCCGTTGATGTGACGATCTACCAGATTCCGGATATCTCATTTTGTTCCTCGCGCGCGACCCAAATCGAGTGCCGTCATACTAAGTACAACGACGTATACATATGATCTCGCTCGGACCGTGCACACTGAAATATGAAACCCATCTTATCAGGAGATTATGTGGCGGTCATTTGTCGATGGCCGCGCAGAAGGGATTCGAGTTCGGATCTTTTGCGCATAGAATTCTGAGGCAAGTACACGAGCGCTCTTACAGGTGTTCTATGAGAGTGTATGTAGCGTGAATCACAGAGCGGCTGGTGTGCGAGACACGGACGCGTTTTCGGACGAGCTCCAGTGGGAGTTTCGCCAAATGTCGGCTCGGGCGAGTCGGACGTCCTTCTTTCAGCCTCAACGACCCACTTGTCAAATGCGGTCCTAAAAGAGCTCGCCGTTCTTGGCGTAGCACGTACGATGGGGCCATTCAGCTGCTAAAAAAAACAAGAAATTTGATCGGTCGCGGCGGGCTGGCTTTTGGATCCTGAGTTGCATACCATTTGGTACAACTTGAAGCTGACAAATCAGGCCTTCAGGATCGCTGAGTTGGGATGTGGCTCGCGGCCTCTGCTCGTCATAGTCACCGCGGCTGCCTGATTACAAGGACAATGACATTCCTCTTCAGCCGAAAACGGCTACAGGAAATGAACATCGCAGCGGTAATCCGATGGCATGACTTGACAGACCAATTGAGCATGTAAACCCGTCTGTACGCTTGCTTGCGCTTACTTCTGACGCCCGTCTATGTAATAGGGTAGGGTTGTAACTAATTTTAAATAGAGGGTCATGCCTTTCTATCCCCTTAATATTTATTTTAAACAGATTAGGGGGGTAATTTTAGTTTAAAAATTTTTTAATTTATTATTATAATTTTCTTTCTATATTTCTGGCTCTGCCTCGCC
>SGPL01000397.1:0-31126 GCA_004802705.1 Bondarzewia mesenterica | reverse complement strand
TGGTAGAGGGTCTGGGAGAGGGCGTCGCCCATGGGGTGGTGCTCGCTGTAAAGCTGGATAGGGTGGTTCGCGGGGTACTCTGGGCCGCCTGGGATGTGGAAGGCGAGGGTGCGACAGAGGGAGTTGGTGAGGAAGGGTGGGGGGATGGAGAGGCGGGGGTGGAGAGTGTCTTGAGCTTCCTGAGCTGGAGTGCGTGAGCTTAGGAGGGAGAGGTAGTGGTGAGCGTAGTCTGGGGTGGGTATGTGCACGTCGCGAAAGACCAGGCGGTTGTAGATCGAGAGGAATGTTTTGTTTACCAGGGGCAACGAGGTGAGGAGAGTGACACGGTCACCTCCTGACAGAGGAAGAGACCACGCGTCTTCGACAATGCGTTGGATGATCTCCACTGGCAGGTATGGCCAGGAAGGCACTTCACTGTCGAGGCAAACGCTGTTGGTAGTCATAATAACGTCAAATGGAGGCGACAAGAGCATGGTGCTCCTCTTTATACAAACCAGGGTGCTCCGATCATGAAGAAACATCCAGACGCTGTTGACCCGACACTTCCGCTTTACAGAGGGGCCCATGACGCGACACCCGAGACATGGTCAACGGTGGCTCCTGAGTTGTGTCTGGACACTCGAGCTTGAGCCTCTTGGCCACATCCTGACATGGACACGCAAAGGGCAAACGGAGATGGGTAGCCTCACCGAGCAATGCTCGATGTACGACGTACGTTCCGCTGTTCCGACCATGACTGAAACTGAGCAATGGATTGCAGTTTGGTTTCGGTGATGCAAGACAAGACAGAAAAAGATGAGGACATTGAACAGTTGTCTTTCCAGGGCCCAGCAGCCGTCAATGTTAATGAACATTCAAGACGAGTGCTCCGAGAGTTTGAGAACATAACGCGTTCTCGCAGGATGGGACAGAGCCAAGCGGGCAATTAACAAAAGGCCGGATTTCCAAAAATGGAGCACAGAGCCAAGCGGAGCATGAATAGAAGGCCGGGTTTCCAAAAGTGGAGCATAAGCCCGTTTCACCGTCGACTCTCAATCCGTGTCCGCTTTAGGAGCAAAATCCCGACGCCGGAACCCTTGCGACTGCTGTGTATCGCCCTCCTGCCTCTCCCCACACCCAACTCTCATGCCATTCTCCGTCCTGGACTCGTCTTTCCTCCCTCTTCGTCTTGCAGATATAAAAGTGCGATTTTAATTTCTGCCATTGAGCCTGCGCACGGACCCGTGGCCGTTTTATTCCCCAACATCGTGGACTCGTGTAGTTTTTTGCCGGCCTGGGCAACGTGGCTGGGGATGGTATGCGCTTAGTTGGTTGGAGTGACTGGTCCTCCAACTCACCCAATTCCCTCTCGTTTCGCCACCGAGCCTGGCGGTCTCCTCGTCTCCGTCCTCGACCGCCATCGCACCATCGGAATTTGGGCATTGGCATACTCGATGAGCCCATCTCCTCGTGTCGTGGGGGGTCGTCTATGTCGAGGCTTTGATCGTTAATGATGCCTGCCTTCATGGCATGCATCGACGTTCGGACTTCCACCCCAGCCACTCTGGTGCGACTACGGCTCTGTTCATCCTCCTTGCCGTCCTTTCTGTGTGGATTACTCCATGGCTCGGTGTTTCGTCGTCGACCTAGGTCTATAGACATGTTCTCACCCAATATCGCCATCTCCATATTTCTGACGATATGCCGCCCTCAGCCAGAGGCGACTCTCTCACTCTCGTTGTCGCCCCCCGATGTTCTCTGATGTCGACATGTTGGTCATCGTCAACCCATTTCATACGAAGACTATGGTACGCACGCCGTCGACCGGGCCTTTTTTCTCTTCCATCTTCCTCTTCAACGTCATGGCCCGCATTTGCACCCGGCCCATACTGTGCGTCGTCCTCCCGCATTGTCGCACCCAATGGCCTGCTTTGATTTTATGAACAGCCAGCTTCAAAGGTCAAGCTGATAACGGCGGCGCTCTGGATTCCTCCTCCTTTGTCCCCATCGGTACCTACCATCAGCCTTGGACCACCGCTGGTCCTTTCGAATGTTCTTACCTGCTCACCGCTGCTCTAGCCGTGCATCATGGCCCGACCTTTTCGTGTTCTTCGGTGATGTATCGTGTACCCGATCATGCCCGGCTCATCTATTTGTCAATATCAGCGCAACACATCGTCTGGATGGCCATAGCACGGTGCNGTAACATCTCTCATCTTCATCAGTTTCCGAGAACAAGAAAATGAACGAGACCTACCTTCGTTTTTGTGTTTTCTCTGATCATCACGACCCCAGCTATGCTCAACAATCCTCTTGGTTATCTTGTCGACAGTCTCTACATGATGGGTGGTGTGGACGAAGCTTAAGCGCCTCCACGTGCCTCGTGGTAGGAATGAGCGATTTCCCTTTCCGTTTGAGCTGTGCCGACACCCATCTCGCATATCTCTGACATCTCAGCCTCTTCGGAAAATTTTAATTATGTCTGCCGCCAACAACTTTGGCATTTTCGTGAACGCCGTGACCCTCCTCTCGCTTGCTTGCACGTTGTGTCAGTGGTTTGCGCCCCGCAACCAGCTGCAGACGCTTCAAGCCGACGTCGCAGGCTTGCAGCGTGACTGGCATTGTGCTTGCGAGCTGGGTCTCGTCACCTTGGACATGGAGACGGCGTTTGACGGGTGGGTCGACCGCTTCGTCGCATTCGAGATCGTGTTTCGAGGCTGACGGAGGGGGATTGGGTGCGTTTGGACTGTGCACGATTGCCTAGGTGTATGTGGGAGTACACCGCGGTGTATACGCGCACCTATGGTCTCACGACGGTGTTCGAGGAGTTGGCCGAGATGGTTTTTGGAGGGTTGTTGTTCAGGATCTGGAGGCTTTTGAACAGGGTCAGGCGGTTGAGGCGGGACCTCGCCGTGCGTTCCTCTTTTCGTCCTCTCGACGTTGGTTTCGATGCGCTCATGCATTGCCCATTTCTCTCCGTCTTTTTTCGGTGTGTTGATATCGCAGTTGGCCATTGGCGGCGTCGTGCGGGAGATCGGGGAGGAGGGGAGCGCTTTGCGGGTGGGGGAGGGCGGCTCGGCTGAGGCGTGTACGTTTTTCGTTTTTCGTTTTCGTATCGATTCGTGCGGTTGCTAATCCACTTATTCGACTGATTTTTTTTTTCAAAGAGGGTCTGACGATCTGCTCGCTCGTTGCTGTTTTGCTTGGACAGTGCCCATTACAGATGGATGCTCACGACTTACCCCCCCCCTCTTTTTCTTCGATCGGTATCGGTTTCGGTTTCGTTCGTTCTGTTTCTGGTGCGTCTCTTGGTTCTTGGTTTGATGTGCGCGCGCGCGCGTATGGATGCGGGTGTATGTAACATGTACGTAGATAGTAGGTAGGTCCAGGTGACCGCTGTTGGTGTTCTGTTCCGATTCATTTCCGACTCGGTTTTTTGGGATTGTTGAGCACGTGCCTGCGCATGCGCAAATGCATAACTTAAGTCGAACGGTCGAGTCGGGGGCGGTTTTTTTTTGATTTGATTTGCGTCTTGTTCAAATGCCTGGTTTTCGGGTGCTTTTAGTTTGACGCGGACGGTGCGTGTCGGGAAGGGGGGTGCGGCGTGGTAACTTGTAAGTTGCCGTCGCGCTGATTGGACACGGGCTCGTGAATGTGAGAGTTTCACAGATGGATATCGGGAAGCACTATTTCATTGGTTTGTGTATCCGAAATGTGATTTACCGCAAGCTTAGGTACCTGCGTCGCAAGCACGCTGTCGAGCGAGAGCGTTCAAAAATTCAAGACACTGGGTGTGATGATGTGCATCCGCATCCGTACGTGATGGTGTTTTTCGGATTGATCTGGGTAGTTGAAGGCATTTGAGAAAGTGCTTCCGCCGGTGCGTCAGCGAGATTGAACGAGCAGATCTTGAGACCCGAGTTGGTCGCGGAGATAAAGAAAAGATTAGACGTGTCGACGGGACGATGTTGGGCTCGTTGAGAGAGTGCGGCGGGAGAAGGGCGCGGCTCGAGGCGTCGACGTCGACGATCCAGCGAGCAAGGACGGCTGGTAGAACCTACATGAGAGGTGGCAGCGCGATCGCGATGTGAACCTTCGAGCCTGAGTCCGGTCGATTTTATGGACGCCCGCACTGCCGCCCACGCACGCAAAGGCCCACAGAACGGGACGTGGATTTGTTTTGTCCCCCTCGTGCTCGGGATGGGTGCGCGTTGGTCGGGTTTTGGGGTGTCCGCGGTCGGGAGAATCGAGCGCGTTCGGGCCGGAACGTGAGGGGACGTGCGCGGGGGAAGGTTGGCAGAGAAATATTTACTGTTTAGTGTTTGGAGGCGCGGGTGGTGGTGAACGCGCGGGCGCGGACGGCGAGGAGGTTCTGTAGAGNCGGAGGAGGGCNGTAGAGNAGNTGCGAGCAAAGATGCGATTGTGTCGTAATTCGAGATGGAGGACGTGAAAGATGTTGGGGCGGTCGATGCTGTAGCTGACGGCGCCAAAGTGGGAATTGCAAGGTTGGTTGGGACGCGACGGGGAGCGGGAGTGATGGGGAAGATGCTCTGTTTGAGAAAAAGGAAGGAAAGTCAGAGATACACGTGAGATCGCGCCAATGGCTCAAACTGAAACGAACGCAGGTGGGTGAGAGTCGGAGTAGAACGGCATTCGCGACGCAGGAATGTGACGTCCAAGCGGAGTGCATCACTTGCCTGCGTACATACTTAGCTTTGTAGGCTTGAGCCTTCTCAGCATATGCGAGGAGTGTGTAACGAGAACGGATAATGATACCACCATCTGCGTGTGTGAAGGATAATTCAGCTGGCTATTCAAATGCTTTGGAGTTGAGATCGTGCATCGGAAGACTGAAACTCGGAAAGACGCGAGTCGTCGATGTCATGATGTTGCGAGGAGGACTGGTATAAAAAATGACAGCACTCGACGAGAGCACTACAAGAGTAAGATGGGTGAAGCTTACCGACGAATCTTGTCCAATCCTTGCGCCTCTGGGCAGATCTCGATTCAGTTTCGAAGACGAGCAAAAAAAAAACGGCCAGCCCGGTCTGCAGACTCAGGTAAACCTACAATTTTCTCTTCCAGAGCATAGCGTTTAGACATCTTGGTAATGGCCAATGGCAGCCTGCCGCCCAATCACAGGTATGCTCAGATAGTGCGACAATGATGCTTCAACAGTCAGCGCTTCAGCAGTCAACGACCTGATGGGTTCATTGGCTTGGAAATGTACAAAAGAAAGAGAGTCGATGACTAGTACTGCGCCCAGTCGGCAATTTCTTGCGCACTACTCCAACACTCGATGTCGAGCAACATCACCGGTCCTGTAACTCACCCATCGTGACAAATCAGCAATGCGTCCGCCACGGACGTGAGCTCAGAGACATAACTTGTGCAGGAGAAAAAACCGAACGCAGTGGTGATCGAGTAGATCTGAATAATCAATATGGGCATTCATGCCCTCCGTCGTGTCGCAGGCGGCTTGATGAGCTGGGACCCCCGACTCGTCCAGGAGACATGATTCTCTTTACGTTGATCGGGGAAATGTCACCCAGCTCGCGATGAACGTCGATGGCACCAGCGAAAGCAGTCTCATTGTGTCTGTGGCGGTTTTGATGGAAAGCTGATCGAGTAGCCAGTGAGAAGAATACTTCAACATGCGTATTCGATGTGTGTTCAAGTCGAGAAGTGTGTCCACTGGTTCGCAGCTCATCCTTTCGCGTCCAATCGCAATGCTCAAATGCAAATGCAAGATGCGCATCGAGAGCCAACGGCGACCAGAAACTTCGCATTTCACAGATCCCGCATGACAACGGTAGCGACGACCAAGAAGACATAGACGACGCCACCTGCCTCAATCTGTCGTATGTCATCTTTGATGGCTCAGCGGTGAACCCAGCGAGACCATCCCGAGCAGGTATCACTCGAGCCGGTCCATCTCGTCTTCCTCAACCCGCTGCGACCTCATCATCAGCGACCCCGCCCGTCGTTCATTCACTGGTATAGAGGGCGCACTATAAATTCCACGCTCCCTCCCCCCGCTCTACATTTACTTGCTCATCCACGGGGCACAATGCCATCGGCACACAAGCGCCCAGAGCAACTTATCCGACATCAGAGTCTCGCACCTCCTCGCGCTTTGTCGCCATCGATGATCGCGACTGAATCGCAGAGCACACCGGCACAGGCCGACTTGAAAAAAAAGCGGATGGATGCCGAATACAAGGAGAACGGAGACGGCGAGGGTGGAGGCATGTCCCAAAGACCCAAAACTTTGGGTGCGTTCGCTGCCGGTTCGAGCCATTAATCCGAAGGTCCTCGACCGGCCGTTCACCATAACAAGCCCAGATCGGCGGTGCGACACCGAGAAGAATCAGCCCTTATGAGTATGCCATTTTCAATGCTCTGAGGATGTTGGAAGAAGGGCCGAGTGTCCAGCCGGGCGCCAAAACAGACAGCGTCGGTGCACAGACCCGGCAGTGGAGAGGGAGAAAGAGACTCTGCTCGACACAAATGTCAAATGTAGCAGACAGATCGAAACCGGGTGAACCGTTGCGCAGCGCGATCCAGATCAATTGTAAATGCAAGACAGGATGACTAGCCAGGGCCGTTCAACGAAGATTCTCATCTTCCACCCTGTCGTAAGCAAGGATCCCAGTAGGATCCCAGCTGGTGAGAGTAGGATGAACGGCGAACAACTTGTCCTGCCAAAGATCCCTGTGAATCGAAAACTATGGATTCGACATTGCGAAGAGCTTTGAGACACGAGAGCACGGCCTGCTTATTCAGGGTGCGAAATTGATGTTCAGCGGTCAGATGGGATGAGACACACCTCTCATGACGTACAAATCGATTAACGATGGCTGGTGAAAGAAGCCACTAATGGCAGTTTCGCGCAAACCGCGCCCATGCTACATAGAAGCCAGAAACAAGCGAGAATTCAAAGCCACACATTGGGTGCCCACGACATGACCTGCACCTGTCGGTGGCCCATCACCGCCGGAAGGAGTTGCAGAAGAATGATCATACGTACACAAGAACAAAAAATGCCCTTCAGGGCAAATTGGAACTTAACAGATATCGTCCGATCCGCCAATCAGCTCGTTGGCGAAACCGATGGCAAACCGAGGACAAGGGCGATGAACAAGCCAAACCAAACTCGGACGTCCATATGTCCAAATTGAGTCATTCTGACGTGAATGTCTGTACTGTTGTGCATCGCGGTCCACTCGTGGCGGGAGTATCTGGTAAAAGTGGTACCAGAAGAAGGATTTATCACTGCGTCAATCAAAAATCGATATTGAACTAGGCCTGCACGCAGCGAGTGACTGTTGACTCTAAGTTGTCGGCCCAAGGAACAACGCGCCATCGCAAAAGACTGACCCTTTAATGTTTGCACCTTTCTAGGGGCCGGGGCTGTGAAGAGACGCGTAAACGAGGGACTTTGAAAAAATGCTTCCGAGGCGATAAACTGCAAAATGGCCATGGAGCCGCCATCTCGGCTTGCCAGAGCCATCGGCAGAGAGGTTACGATGATGCACAATAGGAAAATAGGCAACGCTCGGAGCCGAGATCATAGAACAGAAGGATGGGAGCAATTTGGGGGGGGATACACACCCCCGGGTATATAATCTGAGAGAAAAAACAAACAAGGGCCCATAACCACACTCGCTTTGGACTACACCTATTGACTTCAATGAGTTTCGACGACTTCAGCCTCAATTACATGCAGCGAACAGGTGTGGTGCTGCCTCCCCACCACGACGAAATCATGGCATGGGTCGAGAAACGTGAGTCAACTAGATGGCGATCACAAATGACTGTAACTTATGCAGACACAACCTCCCGTAGACCTCTCGATGAGACTCGAAGACAATTGGGTCGACTGCGATCTGCCCCAAGAATATGACGATGTAATTTCAGTTCATATTTCACTAGTCTTGGCCATGCCACTCATCTAGCCTCACCCAGCAGAGCTTTGCGACACCACTTGGGAGTCACTACGCCCCCTCTAGCGGACCGCCGTATTGTGGCGTGACCCAAATCCAAGAGCCCACGACATCCGCATCCTTCAACTACCCCCCTCCCCAACAGGCGACCACATACAACGCCACCTACCTCTATCTGCCACCAACATATGGCAATTTCGATGGCTCGTCGGTAACCCCTCCGATGGCGGTCGCGGACGGGCATCACCCCGAATTTGTTGCGGGCTCGTCCCGTCTTCCTTACGCGACGGCGACACCGTCATCAACATCCCCGCCCGACTGTCTTCCGACTATACAAGGAGCAGAGTACGGCTTCACCGCGCCCGACTTCCATCCACACTTTCCCTTGACAGAATCTTACCGTATCCCGCACGTCTACGATCAGTGGGTCACACCACTGTCAGCACAGGCAAGCCCGTACTACGACGACGGCATCATCAGATACCGGCGTGGGGCGAATCCGATCGAATCCGATGTGGAATATTCCCATAGCAGTGCATCATCGGCGACTGGGTTCACGGCGGGCTCGAAGAGGAAATCAGCAAACACTGACTTGGAGCAGGGTGGACGGGAGCTGAAGATGAGGAAGATGGAAATGGCAAGAGTGGATGACGAGAGTCGTCCATCCTCGCCAGGAATCCAGGGGGGGTATGTGTGCTGCAGGACCGAGCCATGCTCGTGAACCGGCGGTACCACATGCCCTTCAAGACAACAAATACAGATCGATGGTGCGACACCGCGAGGAATCAATCCCCAGGAGTGCGCCATATCCCAATGCTTTGCAGATGCTGGGAGAAGGGCCAAGTGTTCAGCCGGGCACGAAGCCATGCAGCGTCCGTGCTCCGGATCTGGCAGCGGAGAGTGAAGAGAGGGAGGGCGAGGAGGACGGCAGTGATGAGGGAAGGAAAGAGAGCGAGGAGGGCGAGGATGTCAGTGAGGAGGGAGAGGGAGAGAGTGAGGGAGAGGAGGAAGAGAACAAGGAAGGGGAGAAAGAGAGTAAGGTAAAGAGGTGGGTCTGCCCCTATCCTTCGTGCAGAAGGAAGGACGGAAGCCGTGTGGACTTCGGGACACAGCCAGACCTGGTCCGGCACTTGAAGTACGCTCTGGCACACCAGCCAGAGCGTACCTTCCCATGCCTGCATTGCCCTAAGGCATACACCAGGTCTGACCCTCTGCTGAAGCACATGAAGAGCAAACACCCCGACGAGCTCAACTAGCGAATGTAGCGGGAGAGGTCAAGGTGCTCGCAGAGGGGACCATCGATAAGGTCGGGAGGGGAGACTCGGAGATCACTGATTGACTTTCCTTTTCCTGTAGTCGCACCTCATTTTTATGTGTTCCCTTTGCTACTGCTCTAGCACAGATTTTCTTCGATAGTCTCTATTTCTTTCTTTCTTTGGGCCGTTTCCTGTTCTTGGCTTCATCTGTACAGACGTGTCAGTTCTCAACATCACCCCAGATACTTACTCCAATTCTGATTCTTCTCGATGTGACTGGTGTCTCGATGTTGATGCGTTCGGCCGCCGAAAAGGTGCATGTTAGCAGTGTTAGCCAACAAATGAAGGGAAGAACAAAACACGACAAAGAACGCTCGTGCAATGCTCGAGCTCAAGGTAGCTGATTGCGAAGTCGTCCGAGTCGACGTCAACTCGACGACGGCGGCGATCGACTCTTGAAGCTGACGTAAATATGATGATTCTCAGTTCTGCGCCTCTCAGACTCTGAGACTCAGAGTCCGTTCTCGTTTGTACCTTAGGCCTTACCCACCATGATCACCAAAATCTACGCTAACATACGCACCCTTCCGATGTCTCAGACTCTCTAGGTTTCAATTTCTGGGAGCACACTCAGTGTAAAATGACGGTCGCAGATCCGTGCTCTGCACAAGGCTCCTCACATATTCCTTCCATGCATATGTTGGGAAACCTACCTTCGTACGCAGGTTGGTTCATGAGACGTATTGGGATCTCATAATGTGGGTCACAGATTTTGCTCGACTCTTGTTTAAATGCGCTCGTCTTCGGCGGGCACGATCTCCCGCATTCCTTGTTCTGCGGGGTGTTCGCCTTCTCTCAAGTTGAACACATTCCTATAATTGCCGCTTTCCCCCTGCAATCCTGACCTACTGGACCTTGTGATGAATACGTTGCAGATGTCTGCGTCAATAACAGCATCGATCGCGTCAGCGTCTTCACGTTTTCAATCATCGCTAGCCCCACAATCCGCGACACGATTTTCGCGCGTAACTCCCCCGCTACTCTCCTTCGCCTCTCCAGAACCTGCCGCATGGCCCTCTCCGCCGACCACGCTCACTTCCGTCATGCGTTCGACATCACCCACCTCCTCTCTCGATACTTCCCCGACCCCGCCGCTTTCCGCGCCCTTCAAGCCCGCACGTGTACCATCGTTTCCGGTTTGCACGCGCTCGATTTTCTTGACCGCGCGCAGCACAAACATGTCAGTGCTCACTCTGAGCTCGAGGTTTGCGTCTCAAGCGACACGATGGGGGAGGTTGGCGCCTGGCTCCAGGGCGTCGGCTACGGTTCATGCCAACCTTGAGTCAATCGGACGTGCTTGAGTGCGTGGTTTCGTGCATGGAGAGTGAGTAGGAGGGGAGGTTGGCCTCGGGGGGAGGATGTATTGTGGGCGTCCATCATTTCATCAGGTCGATCGGAGGCTCGAAGGTCGCATTACGACCGCGTCGCGATCTTCCATCGACGTTGTGTTGAGCCTCCAGTGTAGTGAGAATCCTCCTATCTTCTTTATGTTTTTTTCTCCGGGTGTCTAGCTGACATCTTGCTAGCATGCGCGATGAACTTTACCATATCGCCTACTCTCTTTATCCTCGGAACGCGCATTGCTCTTGTGTGCACCTCTGGCTACGATGCTCTATCAGAAAACGAGCACAGGCACTTCATTGCGCGTGGTTTTACTCTTGTCTTCGAGACATGTTCGCACCCTACTTTTCTTGCGGACGTCAATGCGCGCGAGCCGTCCTTGTCGTGTGCTCGCGCTGGATAGATGACTCCTTGAGCCGGGCCCTTCCCCTCGCACTGTTGCCCACCCCTCAATGAACGTGACCTTCCCTCAAGCATACCTCCGGCTTCCATTGTTCGATCACACTTATAGCCTCGCTGGACCTGGGGGCGCATTGCTATTCAGTCTTGGTGATGTGCCCGCGAAATACCTTTTATATAAGGTGGCTCTCAGCTCTTCCCGTTCTTCGGTGAAATGTGTCTTCAGACACCCAAGGCAAGGATTCCAAACAACAACAATTTTGGTAAACGCGATCATAAGTACGGTAAGAGTATCCTTGTGGATGTACATTACCACTAAATATTATTTACGATTCTTGGTGTGGCTGCTCGCGTGCGGGAGTTCGTGCAGATCGTAAACTTCCAACGAGTGATTTGCATATGTATGGCAATTATTACTGCAGTGATCAGACATTGTCGACCGTGATCAGGATTGACTTCGGATTCTCCCGTGGACATAAAAACAAGGAACGAAGTTGCCGAGCCTAGGGAAGTAAGTAGCAGACTCGCATTCGTTATCCATGTCCAGTCCGGACGTCAATGGCAGGAGTCTCCAGTTGAGCTCTCTAGCATGTCTAGACGACCAAATTGAGAGGCTTCCTCAGGTTGCAAGTCAATCGATGAGGCACACAGTCACTGCTCTGAGCTACACTGAACGTCCGCTGCACTCAGACATAAACAGCACTTGAGCCAGAAACTCTGCCGTAGTAAGAAAACCTCAATGAGGAAATCAGTCGTCGAAGTCCTGCGCATGCTCTGAACGATCTGACGCCCAACAACGCCAATCCGTTCCATACTCACCCATCAACTTTTTGGGCGCTCACCGGGAAAAGATGTTGTAGAAGCAAAAAAACCGAAAGCAAGTGGTGATTAGATAGATCATGCATTACTAACTGGCATACACGCCCTCCCGTCGTGTCAAAGGCGGCTTCATTGAGCTGCGCCCCGCGCTCCCCAACAGTACCTCCGATTCGCCCAGGTCCCCAGGGGCGTACGGCCCTTGTTCGCTCATCGAGAATATATCGCCCTGCTCACCGACAAAGGTCGATGTCGGTAGCTGGAGTAGTTCCGGCGGTGTCCGCGTCAGGTACAGGCGCTGCAAAGAGTCTTCTGCGGCCTGCAAGCGATATTGCATTTAAGTGAGAAGAATTTGCGAAGAGAGAGCGGGGAGAGGGAGAGAAGGAGAGAAAGTGAAAAGCGTACCCGGTATTCCGCCATTCTCAACGAACTGCCGAACCCTTCGCCAAGCTTGTCCGCGCCTGAGTAGATGCCTACGATGAACACGGGCGAGTTGGAGTGGCGACCTGTTTCTTTCAGCAATCTGAAAATTCGCGCGTGAGCCTCGTTCCCTTTATGAAGGTCGCCAATGGACGCGGACTCACCGTGACACGGGCTTCTCGCGGCCAAACTTGGCGACGGTCTCCACGAGGTTGACTTTTGGATCGCGGAACTTGATCATCGAACGAATGTCGATATCTCGGCTGAGGAAGAACGAGTGCACGAAGGAGCGCGCGGTCGGGAGGGAACGCTGCTGGTATATGAGCGCGGTGAGTGCCCGCGGTATTGACCCTAGGGCGTCATAGTGCATCACGGCTGGACGCAAAGGCGATGGTGGCTGATAAAAATCACAGCGGTTATTTCATGCGATACACGACGTGAAAATAAAAAGTTCGCCACGCACCATTCTATTCCACCGCAAAAGAGACGCGGCACCGATATCCCTTGCGACGCTCGCGCACGTCATTTGGCCCACGTACCCACTGACGGCGGCCTTCAACACTCTTGTTGGCAGATGCGGGTACGAGGCGTTGAGAAACTCAGAAGCGAAGAGTCCCAGTAGCGAGTTCCCCAAGACTGCCAAATTCCCATTTACTGCTGGCAGCGGTGTGCTGGGCGTGTGCTTTGCGTGAAGTGCCAAAATAGATGGGTGGGTGCACGCTTGTTGGAGATCTTTTACCTCCAAGATGTTTCCCAGACCGATGCGGTGTGCGAGGGCGGTGAATGCGGACGGTGGGGGTGGTTGGAGGGCCGTCCATACTTCTGGAGAGAAGGATTTTGACGAGCCAGCGGCGACGGCCTCTTTTGGGGGGAAAGACTTTAGGGAGGAGAGGGTTACGGAGGCTAGTTTTGCGGCTGAGGACACGAAGCGCTTTTGGACATGACCCATGGGCGAAATGAAGAGTCGTATGCCAGCTTGACTTGAGCTTGAACAGTGTGCCTCCAACGTCGCGTCGAATCCCAAATTTTGGTAGTCCGGCATCTTCCGAAACGCGTCCTCAAAATATATTCTCATCTACTTATCGACTACAATTTCCGCATTGCTTTCACCACAGTCTTGGTTTCTGAGCGCTATCTGAGCTTCCAACCTGAAAATACCTGGTACAAAACCTCTGCCCTTTGCAACTTCAAGCAAGGTGGGCTGTTGAATCGCCAAAGCGTCTGGGATTGCCTACTGTGGAACCTGAAGTCATCCCAACAATATTTGTTCACCCCGTGATTACTCGTCTTACAGTCCGTAACGAAGGGGCAAATACACGTCTGTATTGAAGTGCAATGCGATCAGCTGAGGTTTTAAAGGGCCTTGCACATGTCTGCCGTGTTCAACACATGCTCATAAACTCGACACGAATGTATCCCCCTGGCTGAGCTTAGCTTGTGTATTTGTGGAATGCCAGTCCTTATTCACAGTGGCCCAAAGAGCTGGAAGAAGAGCTATTTTGCCTCATAAACCCGGGAGAATAAGAGGAATGTATAGCCATCCTAGCATGGTACGAGCGCATTGAAGCTATGAAGCTGAACCTGTCAAGCAGCCTGGACAGCATCTGATCCAGTAGCTTGAAAGCTATGTCGACGGAGAGAAATCTGTTTCTATAGAAAACATGAGAATGAGATGCGCGAACTGTTCGAGTCGCGGTGATTGTCGACGAAGGAAACGAGTCAAGGCCGTGTGGGAAAGGAAGAGGCAGGGTCTCAATATGGAAGTCAAGACGATCTTGTATGTAACAGCGCGCCGCCGCCGCACTGCAAATCAAGGTACCCCGTTTAGAGGAGCTTGCACAGCACCAACAACACAACACCACGACGTGCCAACAGGTTTCAATTCTCTCTCGTTCAGACGTCTCGTTGTCCATCTTCCTCCTTCTAGCTCTTGATTTCACGGATAATTCACGCTAGTCTTCGCTGTGATGGCGGTCCTTTCTCTACCGCTGTCCTTCACCAACTCGTTTTGGTCTCAGGATTATAGAAAAGGTCTTGAAGTACTGTACAAGAAGCTTGAACAGGTCCGTTAATATCTAACTTCGCGTCTCGAAACTCACCAGTAATGCTCTGCCTCTAGGGTGTCGCCGAGAATGACGAGATCATAGCTTTCATACGGGTATGTCTCCCCAAATGCTCTTAGACGCGGCTGACAAGGGTTCGGTGCGCAGGCTCGTGCGGCAGCAGAAGGCAATGTGGCTTCCGCGTTGATGCACTCTCTCCCAGAGGGTACGTTCGCTGCGCAATCGTGGTGTATCTGAAGTTCCAGTTAATAAGACTTCGCGCAGGCGATGGATTCACTGCCGACGACGGTGCCACGCTATTGATGGCTTTCCGCGGACTGCAGGCAGAGACGGCGAAGCAGGGTGAGGTTCATAAGACTATTTCGCACGAACTCCACACGCTCGTCGCGGATCCCTTCGAGGGGTGGGCCAGAGGGTATCAGGTAAGTCCGTTAATACCAGATGGGTACTGTTCATGCGCATCTTTTCTGCCTACCTCAACTTGTCCCAATGCTGTTCGTCCTATATTGCCAATGAAGGTCTCGTTACAGAGATGCCCTGGCTTCTCTATGGTGATTGGGGCAGGCTTTTGCGCCTGCGTTTCAGTTCCGCCAGTATGATTAACGCTATTCGCTTATGATGGATACTCAAAGATGTGACGAGCATCCCTTGAGAGTGCTTTGGTGGAACATGCATGAGCAGTGCCTGTTTTATTTCTGAAATTCGAAGGTACTCATATTCTCTGACCTGCCTATTATAGGACAGAATCCAGCAAAGCAAACATACCATGCTAGACGGCTATCTACGATCATACGAACAAGCTCAGGGAGAGGTGAGTCAGCCAGAATTCCACAGATCATGTTTGCTAATCGTGATGCAGGTTTCGAAATTGAAGCACCAGTATCTCACGAAAATCCGCAAGGCAGACGAGGCTGAAGACGAGTAAGCATACAACTATGTAATGCAGAAAATTCACTGACCGTTTGTAGTGCCAAGTTCGCACCAGGCAGCATGAGCGACAAGTACACAACGTCTCCTCGCCTGACTCCACACGACGACCGCTCTAGCCCGCGTCTGAATCCGCAGCGAGGATCAAGTATCTCTGAACGCATTTCGCAAAGGCTCAAGGAAATCCAACGTAAGACCGCGAATGCTACTGCTTCCCCAGAACCAGAGGAAGCCGAAGAGCCAGCAGCACCCAAGACCGACAAGGGTAAAGGCAAGGCCATGGAAGAGCCTGAATTGCCGACCATCAGCTCGCCTCCCCCTCTATCTCCGCCGCTCCCACCAGCGAAGCTGTCCATCCCTCCACCGTCGTCGCCCATGCCTCCTCCTCCACCCCCGCCCATGCTACTTGCCGGTCTGTCGCTTCCCCCGTCCGCTGTTTCTGACCTCCTGTCGCGTGCTGCAGGCGAGCTGCCCCCTGCGTCCTGTGCGCTTCCCCCATCCTCGGCGAATATCAAGACTGCTTCACAGGCGAGGAGCTCACGACGTGGCTCGTGCATAACGTGCAGGGGTTCGGAGGCAGCTTCGACAGGGCGGAGGATGCTGGTAAGGACCTGACGGAGCGTGAGGGGCTATTACGACGGATCGGCGAGTTTGGGAACATGTTCGAGGCTTCGGACGACGCGTTTTACCAGTTCCGTTCTAAGGCCTTCGAGCTCGGCAAGGTTGTGGTCAAGCCCGCGGCAGACGACACTGCGATCTCGCCGACCAGGCTGACACCGATCGCGGAGAACTTCGTGAAACGTTCGAACAGCTTTTTCAACGTCGTCACCAAGGCTCTGAACACGAACGGACAGGCGGAGCCGCCGCACGTGCGCGCGCGCACCGAGGCGGAGGCGGCGGACAAGACGTACCGGATCGCGGTGCGCAAGCTGGACCGACAGCGGTTGGGGCTTGAGGAGCGCGTGGAGGACGCGCTGCGGACGTTTGCAGAAATGGGAGGCGGACCGCCTGCGCGCGGTCAAGACGGTGTTGCTGCAGTACCACGGCACGCTGTCGAACCTTCCCAAAGCGCTCGAGCCATCCCTGCACCACTCAAACACGCTCATCGCCGCATTCTTGCCTGAGGCGGACTTGAACGCGCTCATTGAGCGCTACAGGACGGGGCCGTTCCGTCCGAATCCGCAGTTGTATGAGAGTGTGGCGCATGATGAGTCGGATGTGTTGTTTGGGATCGATTTGAGGAAGTGGGCGGAGGGCGGGTGGATTGCGTTGAGGAATGGGGAGGAGAAGAAGGAGCTCGTGCCACCAGTGTTGACTGTCCTGTTGGAGGGCCTCGGACAGGCTTATGAGAAGCTGCCCACCGACAGCGGTAAGTGCTCGATAGCATGTGGCGAAGGCAGATCGACGCTGATGTCTGCACGTTCACTCATACAGAGAAGAGGAAGAGTTGGATCTACGAAGTTCCTCTCCCTGCCGTCCATCATCTGCGTGAAAGCCTTAATGCCGTTCCACCCGAACAGCCCATTCCCGTGGACGTCGTGACGAAATACGATGCGCCTGTCATTGCGAGCGCTATCAAGTTGTGGACCTTGGAGCTCGATCCACCTTTGGCGCTCTGGGAAGGATGGGAGGATATCAGACGCATTTACCCTTCAGGTGCGCGTCGCGTCTTCTCAATGACAGGCGGAATTTTGACTTGAATCAACGTATGACTAGTTGGCTCTTCTAGCAAGGCTGAGCAAGATCCGGCATCCGAACAGCAGCACCTGGAGGCCCTGCAGAATGCCTTGCAGAGGTGGCCCAAGGTCCACCTCTACGTTCTCGATGCTATCGTTGGTCACCTGAGGACGTGAGTGAGGGATATTGTGCGAACGCGGATTGTATTGCTGACTGTCGTACAGTCTCATTGATAACACCAAGAGTGGGGAGAGCGACGAGGTGTATATCACGAAGCTCGCACTTTCCATCGGCAGAAGTGCGTCAGTCAGTCTATCCTTTGAGAAAACCTGACTCATCTTCTTTTTCAATTCGCAGCAATCATCCGTCCCAAATTCGAGACGGAAATCTCGATCCAAGATCGTCATCCTGCCGGTGAGTGCATCACGCTTTCATCCTGTATCTCAAAACACAGTTCACCGAGTAACATGTGCAGCGTTTTTCGTCGACTTGGTCAAATACTACGAGGAGATCATCCCGCCGACCATCGTCAAGAAGAAGCGCGAGTCGGAACGCAAGGTCCCCATCCGCAAGCGCACCGCCCCGGTTGACTTGCGCATGAGCAGGAGCAGGCTTTCGGTGGGCACGGACGCTCGGGAGTGGCTTGCAAACCAGAGGGCCAATGGTAACGTCCTGCCACCTGTGCCTCCTGCCGCAGCTCTCGTTACAGAGCCCCAGCCGGAACAGGTCGCTGAGGAGCCTGTACCCAGCCCCATTCCTGAGGTCATCGGGACAATACCCTCGCCTGCTGCTGAAGCCCCAGTGACGCCCGCTATCGAACCACCTGCGATGCCTGCTGTCGAAGTCGAAGCTCCTCTTCCACCAGTTCCAGAACCCGTCCCAGAACCCAGCCCTGAACCTGTCTTTGTCCCTCCTTCTGACATACCCCCGCGTCCCTCATTCAAGGAGCCTCCTCCCGAGCTAGATGACCTTCCTCCTAGACCTGCTGCCTTCAGAGAGCCTGCTTTTGATGACGTCTCCCCTGTTCCACGTCCCACCTTTGTTGACCCGCCCCCCGAAACTGAGGAAAGGACGCCGTCAGCGACGCCCGTTATCGTTTCTCCTCCTTTATCATCGCCACGCACCACCAGTTCCCGTTCCGGCAGCCCCAACGTGCGCGTGCGGACCCCCATCTCTCCCCCCTTGACCTCACCCCTTTCCGGGGTAGGCTCGCGCAGCCCCTCTCCGACCGTTGTTCGCGATGACCAGCCCATCAACTCGGGTCGCAGCTCGCTCACTCGCAACACGTCGAGCGAGGCATCGCGCTTGCGTGGCCCCCGCGGTTCGCGTCCGCCCAGGACAGGCGGGGGTGGCAGTGTGAGCAGCTTGGTGGCCAACTTGAACCGCAACTCGATGGCCGCTTCCCCGTCAAGGTCACGTCGCCGCCTTCTGTTGGGTTCAAGGGCCGGGCCAGGCCTCAGTCGAGCCTCGTGGAGGAGAGGCGGCGGAGTCTTGCTAGTGGTAGGGGGTCGTTGTCGAGGAGAACGATGGAGAGTGATGCGGAGGATAACATCGTGAATTGAGGGACGTTGATGGAGGAGTGTTGGGTTCCGGTTGGGTGGTTTAGGTGATATTGGTTGATATAGGTGCTATGTTTTTATGTGGACTCTATCGTTTGCTGTTGACTTAGTGATGGGCTCGTAACTTTTTGGACGAGTGCTGCTGGTTGTTCTATGATAACTTACTCGTTATGCAGATCCCAGACGGTGAGTTATAATTCTCAGATGCTCCCCATCTACTGCACTTTGGATCCGGTTACCCCTTCGTTCTGACTGAGCTTGTCGGCGGTGTACTGGCTATATTCGCGAGTTCGAGTTCATCGAGATCTCATTCCTATTGTGTGTATGCTGCCCGCAGCCATTGATCACGTATGTCAAGTTTCAAGACAGTTTGGACTCGATGGCAACTACCTGGACAGGGTCTCCCAAAAAGTGGACCGGCGTTAGAACAAGCGAAGCGGCGGTGGACTGAGACTCACCAAACTGTGGTGGGAGCTAAACGACCCTCATAGAACCAGACGACCCTGAGGTCAGTCTGGCAGGGCGTCGGTGAGTTGTGCGGCAGCAGTGTCGAGAATCAATGGCCGGTCGGTTATTCCCTTCGCAATGTCAAGTTTCGTGGTCCTACTAGGGACAAAACGAAAGATCCGTGTCCGTCGAAACTTCAATTGAAGGAAGAACCCGTGAGTTCGAGTGCGACATCTTCCGGCGACAATTTATGCATACCCCAAACAGACAATACCTGGATTTGGACCTCTTGATGGATGCTCGAAGTCTAAGCGGTGCATTCAGAGAATGACTGAATACGGAAGGCAGCAACATATGTACATATCGGTAGTCGTAAGGGAGGCTCAAGTCGTCGTCAATTCCGAACAGGTGGGTTACAAGCGGCGAGGGAGACGAGGGGGAAAGCAGATCGGTAACATGTACGCATGTATAGAACCTCGAATGGCGACATGAAGGGAAAGTCCGAGTGCTGAGCGCCGAATGGAATAGGACAGCATGGGAGGGAGTCAGGGATTCGCTTGACTGGGTCGGTGGAGGCATGCTAACTGGCGAAGGTGTTTGCCGCGGCGTTGATGCGCTTCTCAGGGCCTGGAGCGCTTGACTCTGGACAGCATCATGATGGAAGAAGGCGTCGGAAAAACACCGTTGGGGAAAACGTAGGAAGGGGCCACAATCCCCCTGGGTCCTTCCCATGGAAAGAAAATAAGGCTGCAGAGAAGTTTTCAGAGAAAATGAAGCAAGACTGCCTGCACAGGCATCTAATAAGCTGTGTGAAAAGCGCCCGGCGGAGGGAACTTCGAGCCAACAGGACCAAAA
This sequence comes from Bondarzewia mesenterica, assembly GCA_004802705.1. Taxonomy (NCBI): domain Eukaryota; kingdom Fungi; phylum Basidiomycota; class Agaricomycetes; order Russulales; family Bondarzewiaceae; genus Bondarzewia; species Bondarzewia mesenterica. Next base: position 11,381 of record SGPL01000397.1, on the reverse strand, counting down.
TTATATATGAATAGCGGAGCCTGACAGGCTACACGAAGTTNGGTACTGCAATCCGANAAGTTTNTGAATTTAACCACATACGGCGCAGCCTGAAGCAGTCGGAATAACGGCAAGTTAGATGTGCACATCTGTTAGCGAATAATAACGAAGAAAAACAGAGAAAGGAAGCTCCTGAGAGAATGAATTCAACTAGTACTGGCTGGGCCGATGTACAGAAATAGTCACTGGCATGCGGCGATACCAAACGTCAGAAAACAGCCTCCCGTAAACGATCAAAGCTCGATTACATACCGTGCAACTCCGAAGAGATGAAAACATCACAGCTGGCTATCCCCGTTTTCGCAATTCATTCTGAAAATGCACCCCAAGTTGGAGCCCAGAATCAGGTAAACTGCAGATCTGCACGTCATGTCCGGAAAGCTGCGCAGAAACCCCGTATGGTGCCTAGGGTGTATTTAGTAAATCACGTCACCATCCTACGAGCAACAAGTGAAGGTGGTTCATGTTCTGCAGTGAGCACAAATTCTCCCATTATTGAATGATCACACTAAGTGAGGGATTTAATTTGCGATGCGGTAGGGTGAAATGTAGCTAGAAGCTGAAAACAAATATGATTTGTAAGGACGCTTGAGTGAAAAAGATACGAAGGGAGAATAGGCATACCTATGCACCGCAAGACTTGCCCGAAGCGCCGCGGCGGAAATAGTTGATGCACTTATCCAGACATAGTGCCACCTTATGGCAGACAATAGAGATGCACAAGGCACGACAGGATGACCGCAACGACACTGTGTAGTACGCGACTTGAAGTCCGGCGACACCGTCCACGACTTGAGTTTGTGCTTACGGTGTCAACCTCCAATCCAAGGTCGTTCTAACAGAATTTATTTACCCAAATACAGCCAACAGCACACAGACCTATATCATGGCTCCATTTTCCGTGTACGCCGTACAGCGGTTACCAGTCGGCCGACGAGTGGCGAGAGCGAAAATCAACAGTATAGGGCATTCTGACCACGAAGCAGTCTGGGGTCTTTTTACATAGAAATGAGCCAANAATAGAGGCTGTGCGGTGCCGTCCAATTCCCTGGGGGCCACATATATNGGTTGTCTATAAGGTGATTGGTTTAGAGATGGTTGAATTCTGGGGTGTCGCATTAGACTGATAAATTCTCGAATGCAAGGTGAGGGACCTTCTGTGATTCCGTTAGCTTCCCTGCTATTCGAAGCAAAGCCCAACTTTCACATTTCNGAAGCGCTCCTCCNCAATTAGAGTCTTCAAGTCCTGGATGGGCTACCCGGTCTTTCTGCCAGCAGCCAATGAAATCCAGACTCGCGTGATAACCAAATGCACACCATGTATGTGACAAGAACAAANACATAGAACCGTGAGAAGTGCAGGCCGGCGAAGTGAGTAAGAGGACACATACGGGATTGTGAATCTGATGGTACGAGAGCGAATAGGCAGGATGAGCNTTCTAGATTTGNTAGCCCGTGAAACGCGGTNGCAGGACGGTCGGATGGTAGCGTGTTAGATCACAAAAGTTTCCTGTTCAATTTTGNAGTGGGAAGTCCACGAATGATCATCATGGTGCCACGAAAATGGAATTCACTAAATAGAAAGTATTAGTGATAGTCAGCCGCAGCATAAAGGTCAGGAACGCGTGATGGAGAGAAANAATATANATACTCATGACCAGTCTGCTCCCTGGGACACATAAGAATTATGACACAGACGATACAGCGTCGTCCACGAGGGCAGCGGATACCGACTACTATTAGGTTATTGGTACCCAGTGNGGAGAAACTTATGCAAACAAGGTTCTAGGGCNCCAAAGTCTTGCGTTAAATCAATCGGCGGTCGGAGATGCGAATGGCATGAATATAATGAAAAAAACTCACCTAGATGAACACGATGAAAGCATTGATNATCATTAGTCATTTGAGGGGAGGATCACCGCGGAATGCTTCGGGCTTGTGAATGATTTACAGANGAAGGTTTNGGAGGTTCGTTCTGGCGTTGCCGCNTCTAGTCCGCTNNGCGCTCAGCTCCATATTGGNCACAATCACTTGGGGCACCTTTCAAGTTGTGTAATAGATCTGCACTTTGGAGTCCGAGATTCCCATGAAACGACAGGAAGAGCTGTCGGATAAGGTATGTAGGACAGCTTGATCTCACAGCGGTCTGTATGCGGACCCTGGGTATGCGTGTTCTGCAACTCGCACGGCGTGAAAGTCGCGAGCTTGCGCGATGAGTCCGACAGCATGCCGCGTGCTCAAATATCTAACACATGAAAAAGGGTCAATCTAACTTGCCTTCACGTTGTTACATGTTCTAAAGATTTAAAGGAATGGTGAAGTACGTCGTATAGCATGGGCAACCGGGACTTGTGAGTTTCAAGGCAAGATCGTCAGTGGTCGGACCAAAGTTGCGTTACCAAAATCGGACAAGTTTTCAGAGATTTTGTAATATTTCCCGATTTTTTGGTACTTTCGTCCGAATAGCCTTCCAGGTCGGTTTGAACTGCATCCCACTCAGCACTGAGTCAGAATTCCTCCATGCTCAATGGCTCGCTGTTCGATAGCCAAAAGAACCACCATTGACTTTGAGTTCTGCCTAGCCAAAAGAGAACCATCTCCATGTATGTATCACTAACATTCAATAATAGGACATAGAGCACGGAGTGCCGTGACAATCCATGAATTGCGGGGAGCCGCCGTCGAGCTTGTTGAACGGAGTGCCGTATAACTATAAGAGTTTAAAGGACATATAGGGACACAGCAACAGCGGTCTTGTCTGAAGAGGAGAGGACAGTTGTCAGCTTTCGACTCCTGCACGGACGACCGACGGCTCTCAGCGCAATGCGGGGTCAACATATGACGTAGACGGAGCCTTGGTATAATCCAACACCTCGTGCTCAGCTGGCTTTCGTATAAAAGGACAATGTAGTGCGTCGACTTTCTTCATCCCAATTCTCACCAGCAGTCTCATTGACATCCGAACAATCTTTGCGCTATCACAATATGGATCCGACGAACAAGCCAAAGGGACCCTCTCCTCATTATTCACTCTACCAACGCGAAGTCTTTCGTCGAGGTGGAGAAGAGGGCGCGCGTGAGTTCGTCCCGTTCGTATTTACAGGTAGCTTCGGTATAACGCGTCTTTTTGTCCTTCAGTGCCAAGTTTCTCCGTACACGCGGACGAACTGGTGGAGTCTACAAAGAAGACTTTGAACAATCGCGGTTATTTTTATGCCAACTCGAACGCGGGACTAGGGTGGACAGACAAAGCCAACAGGTTTGTCAACACCTCAACCACCGACTCGAAATAGTGTCTCAATCCAGCGTAGAGAGGCTTTCTATAGATGGCGCATCGTCCCTCGCATGCTCGTGGACACTAATACTCGGGACTTAACGAGTGAGGCTTCCATGGCGCTTACCGTCCATTTAACATCGCTGATATGCTAAAGCCGAGCTCTTTGGGCACCGTATTCCTGCGCCCATCCTTTTCGCGCCCATCGGCATTAACAAGCTCTACTCCCCTAAGGGTGAACTTGTTCCTGCAAGGATTGCGGGCGAACTCGGTCTTCCCGTAAGTTCTTCTCGTCTTCATCCCAAGATGAGGAATTCGAAGGCTCAATCCCTGATTAATACTAGTACTGTCTGTCCACGGCAGCATCTCAACCCATCGAGGACGTCGCGGCTGCCAATGACTTGGGCGCTTCGATCAAGAATGAGAGTAATAGTGTCCATCAGTATTCTGGGCCTAATGGGGGCGATGCGAAAAGCCCCAGGTTCTTCCAGTTGTACATGGGACATGACGATGAGATCGTGAGTCCGCATCTGCTATGACTGTCGAGATCACTTCCTGACGAAGTTGCGGTGGGTATATCAGACCATTAGTTTGTTGGAACGGGCATGGAAGAGCGGGTTCGATGTGTGCATGCTCACAGTCGATACCTGGCAACTAGGATGGCGCCCTACCGACATCAGTATCGCGAATTATGTGTAAGTTAGGTCATCTTTCTTTTGTCTCAAGCATTGACGTCCTTGCTTAGATTCTACTATCCCGGCGCGGTCAGTACCGCGTCATGAGGGATTTTTTTTCAAGTCACTCATTTTGAGTCTACAGGTTGGAAATGAAGTTGGTAAGTCTGACCCCGTGTTCATGAAGAAACACGGAGAAGAGTTGGAGAAGGACTCTGGCAAATGGATCGACTCGTCTGTCTGGCACGGTAAGGCCCACACCTGGGAGAAGATGCCTTGGCTCATCAAAGAAGTTAGTCACTGGCTGGTGCTTCTTTTGCGGATATTGATCTCACATGATGACTTAGTGGAAGCGCATCTCCAACGGCCGTCCCTTCGTCATAAAGGGCATCCAGTGTGTTGAGGACGCAGTGAAGGCCCACGAAGTCGGGTGCGAAGGCATTGTGGTGACGAACCATGCGGGACGCCAAGTTGATGGTGCCGTTGGAAGTCTTGATGTTCTTCCCGAGATCGTCGAGGCCGTAGGCGACAGTAAGTTTCTTTCTTTTTTGTGTCTCGCTTACCAATTGCATAGCTAATTGACGCAGAGATGAAAATCATCTTCGACTCGGGTATCCGCACCGGTCCTGACGTATTCAAGGCACTGGCGCTCGGCGCTCATGCGGTCCAGGTAGGAAGACTGTACGTGTGGGGCATGTCGCATGAGGGAGAGGCAGGTTGTAGACATGTCATGAAATCCCTTCTGGCGGTGAGTTCTGGCTCGTAGATTGACGGATGTTTCTATGTCTGATCGACGGACTTTCTGCATGTAGGATCTGGACATCACGATGACCGTCGCTGGCTATCAGTCGATCGACAGGGATGTGCGCCGGAACAAGAAAGCTCTGAGGTACAACCCTTATGGTGTGTTCCCGGGGCCTGGTGAGCACGCCAGGTTGTAGACGTGTCTGAGCGTTCTCTGAACGTAAGGACGACTTCGAGATAGTCGTAAAGTTTGTATTACCTTCATCTGAACCCATAATAGCCTCACTTTCAGCTCAGCGACTCAGCATTGCTACATCGGTCCTGCAAGTTCACTGGCAGTAAGGTTCAACTTATCATATCATTTCGCCGTCGGCGTGGTTCGATAGCAGATCCGGCCATAGGGGTCTTATGTTTAGCGAAGATTATTGGCTATCTAGTGATTCTGGATTCGCAACTTTTTACCTCATAGAGAATTTGCGTGTGTCGATGGATTCTTGTGGATAGCGGCGGACGCGGAACGCAATACTAGACCTTCCAAATCGAGAAACGTTATCTGCTTATTATCATTTTGGGCGCCTATCTTATCACGAGCGCTTTCGCGTGATAGTGGGCAATAAAAGACGTCAACTGCGTCGAACCGCGGGAACTCAGAACGTCCCTCGCCGTCGTCCATCATGGCCCCCCTCAAAGACATTGAGAAAGAGGCGATTCTGCCTTCAACGATACCGACGCAGGTCGTTTCGGCGCCTCCAAAGCGCAGATCCAAGTGGGCTCACTTCGCCGGTCTCGTTCTCTGCTCCTTGATCATCCTCCATCCTGCCGTTGGCATTCTGCGGTCCCACCTGCGTCCTGTGTTCGGCGATGCTGGGGCCGAGCTCTGTCCCCAGGTAGAGGCGTTATACCCCTCAAAGAATGCGGAATTGTTTAAGAGCTTGGGAGAGACGTTGGGAACGGAGGAATTCAAGGGCAGGGCAGTTGAGTGGTTGGGTGGTGCAGTCAGAGTTCCGTGCGCGCTTCTTGTCTACTTTACGTTGAACAAAAGGCAGATTGTTGTCTACGCTGATACAGAACAGAGTCGTACGACAAGATGGAACCTGTTGGCCAAGGACCCCCGCTGGGAGGCGTTTGGTCCCTTCCACGACTATCTTTTGAAAGCATATCCTTTGATGTGAGTTGTTCGCATCTGAATTGCTCGGAAAAAGTCCACTGATAGACTGTATACGCTTCGTCAGTCACTCGACTCTGGAGATCACTAAAGTAAACACTTACGGACTAGTCTACGTCTGGAAGGGCTCAGATGCATCCCTCAAACCCCTGCTTCTAGCTGCTCACCAGGGTCAATGAAATGCCTCTTCTCACCCTTCATTTCTGATGTAATAGAACCTTCTCATAGATGTTGTCCCCGTCGATCCCAAAACCGTCGACGAATGGGAGCACCCACCCTACTCTGGCTACTTCGATGGTGTTTCGCGTTTCTTTCATCAGCGTTGTCCCGTCAACTCATTTTAACCTTCGTCACCATCAGGTACAAATATCTGGGGCAGAGGCAGTTCCGACGACAAGAGTGGACTGATCGGTGTTATGTGTGGATTGTCTATGAGATCCTTTCTTAACGTATGAGCTGAATTAAGTAATTTATAGGTCCACCATCGAAACCCTCTTGGAGAATAAGTTCCAGCCAACCCGCGGTATCGTTCTTTCTTTTGGTTTCGATGAAGAAACAAGCGGACTTCATGTGCGTATTACGCTTTCCTGGGGGTATCAAATTGATCAATGTGCATGCTTCGTAGGGAGCGCAACAGCTTGCCAAGCACCTTCTTTCGAGCTTTGGCGAAGACGCTTTTGCTATGCTTATCGATGAAGGCGGTGCGTTGTTGGTTTGCTTTTGCAACATCCAGGAAATCTTTGACACCTCGCGCAGGATCGTTCTCGGAGCAATCGGGATCTATCATTGCCACGCCTGGCATTGCAGAGAAGGGGTATATTGACACAAGAATTGAAATCGCTTCTCCCGGTGGCCACTCCAGCATTCCTCCCTCGCACACTGTACGTATCTGGATTTTCTACCTTGTTTTGATTTTGTCTGATCATTTCAAACACTCCAGAGCATAGGCATGCTTTCAGCCCTTCTTGTCGAGTTCGAGGCGCACCCCTTTAAGGTTCACCTCTCTCGCGGCACGCCCGTCTATAGCACTGTGCAGTGCCTTGCCGCTCATGCTAAGGATGTTTCTCTCCATCTCCGCGCCTTGATCAAGGCATCTGCTCATTCTGACAAAGCCCTCAGGAAGGCTGAGAAGGAGCTGTTCAAGGACAAGGGATTCAAGGCGCTCGTCGGCACGACGCAGGCTATTGATCTTATCCAAGGCGGGGTCAAGGCTAATGCTCTCCCTGAGCAGGCCTGGGCTGTGGTCAACCATCGTCTTGCGACCGACAGGTCTGCATATCTCAAATTCTTCGTAGCTCGTTTTGGCGTGCTCACCCTCGCTGTAGTTCCGTAGCTGTCACCAAGCAGCGCGACACCGATCTCCTCAAATCTCTCGCCGAACAATTCAATCTCAGTTATACGGCCTTCGGCTCCGCGATCTCGGCAGAAGATGCTCCCGCTTATGGTACTCTCACTCTCACCGATGCGTGGGGCACTGCGCTAGAACCCGCCCCCATCACGCCAACCGATCCTGATGCGGTTCCATACCGCATCTTGAGCGGTACTATCAAGGCTACCTATGATTCGCACAGGGGTCTTAAGGGTGGAGAAAATATCGTCGTGAGCCCTGGTATCATGAGCGGCAATACTGGTTCGTGCTCCAATTTTTTTTTTCTTTCTCGTGCAAGGATGACGGATGTCGTTTTGGTTCGTGATCCCAGATACACGGTATTACTGGAACCTCACGCGCCACATCTTCCGCTACAACCACCACAACTCGGGCAATGGCTCGGCCTTGGCGAACGGCGTGCATACCGTGAACGAGCGTAAGCATGCGATGTCTTGCTGTGTACTCTTATCTTTCCCTCCGCCTCGTGTCTGATGCGTTGTTGCAGATATCCGCATTGTCGATTTCGTCGAGATTATTAGGTACTTTACGACTTTGATCCTGAACGTGGATGAGTCAACGGAGCTTTGAATGATGGGGTGATTTTCTGTTCCTTCTCTCACGCACATGCTCCGATAAGAATACAGAAGTCTTTGTTGTTTCAGGGGTCCATAGTAAGCAACAAGGGGGAGGGGGGCATATGGGTTCTCGACTTCCTCGATGCAGTAGCACTAGTACGACAAATGGACAGGGAAGTACTGATGCAGGTTCTCGATGGGAATATTTATTTAAGTGATCCTTAACGACGAAGATAAGCGCGGGCGCAGCAGAGGTATGTACTTGTTCTTGTTTTTGTTTTTGTTTTTTGAAAATTTCGACCTATCCTATTCTGAACAATGTATGCGTGCTCCAAATGCGGAAATACCCCTCCGTGTTGAATCTATCTCTGTTCGCGCTTCCAACTCGTTTGCTTCCCTCTGGCGTTGCCCCGTCCCCTTCCGGATGTCCCCCGCAATTTACATAGTGAGTCGCGCCCACTCCGACTTCAACAGCCTTGATAGATTCCCGAAGGCCAGATTGGCAGTGGCCATTAGACAATGGTACGAGACTACACATTGAGCTTGAACCCGTTTAAGACAGCCTTGTTCCAACCCACCAAGTCCGACGCACCGCCGATCTCAGTATGGTGTCCCTTGCCAGCATTTGCCCTTGTCATCACAAGGGACGATCGGGAAGACGGAGAGAAAAGCCCAATAGTTTCAACCGTCAGCACTCGGACATGCTACTGGACGCCCCTCAAGGCGATAAAGTCTTCCTCATGCTACGTGTCCGTCGTGGACGGCCGGTTCGACATGCACCCGCGTCGAGGAACTCAGGCTGTTGGATTTCGAGGACTGTTATGTCGGCGCCGACGCCCGGACGACCCCCCGCCGACGCGCTGATTGCCAGTTTTTTTGACAGGCTCGTGTTCAAGTCCATACCCGTGTCTTTCGTCTTGCGCGTGAGTCAACGCTCTTTGTGTGTACTGTTGTTCCTCGGAATTCCTCGGATCCATGTAGCTCCCAACGTGTTGCTCCTTGCCGCCGCCACGACTATCGACCGATTTATAAGTCAGGACTAATTCTAGAAGTTGATATGAGGGCGTTTTTGATGTGCAGGAGACGTACGTTGGGTGATTGACGGGCAGACGTGGTATTTGCTGCGAAGGACGTGCCCACGACGAGCTCCTCCAGGCCCTTTCTATTCATGTCCGTCGTCGACCATGGCCAGATGCTGTGCATGCTAGTCGAGTTTCCTCATCTGTCGTCTGATATTTCGCTCATTGTCCTTGCGCTTTGTTCTCAGGATATCCACACGGCTACACAGTCACGAATAGTACGACCCTTACCCACGTCGCTCATCGCCATCCGCTGCGACCCCGGCGTGTTGCATGATCACCACAGTCGCGTCGGCGGGTGTCCGCACGAAGTGTTGGCGTTGGCGTGCATGGCTCTCGACGACGAGATGAAGACGCGGCTGCAAGACATGCTCGAGGACGTGCGCAGATGGATTATGGTCAGCAATCAGCGGGGGGAACCCATCTCGGTTTATATCAGGTAAGCTTGTCTTGGTATGCTGCGTATCCGCACCGCACCCGCACCGCATATGTCTACCTGTACATCAGGTCCTTCAGACCGTTCTGATAGCGTGGGACGAGTTTTAGGGAGCGGTCGACGTCTCCCAGCCTCTCCACCCCTTCGTCATGAAGGACACGTGAGTGAAGGTCTGATCGACGTCCGGGGGGTTATACAATCGCTCCACGGCGCTGAGTTGGATCGCGAGAAAGATCTCGCGCCGCGCCGCTAGCCCGCAGATGAAAATCCTAGGAGATGTATCATCATTTCATCCCGCTTTCTTTGCGCTAATTGTGAGCTGGTGAAATTCAGAGTTGATTAAGAGCATATGAAGCGCGAATTCCGTCTCTCCACTGCTATGGCTTCGGACGACGTCTCTGATCAAGTATCTCAGCGAAAGCGAAGCGGCCGTGTCCGATCGATTAATGTATCCCGTCACTTGCATGAGCCCGCATGATGCATGATGGCCAGGATGGGTGGAGACGAGATCGTGCTTGTTTATTCCATAATTACACCTGCATCATTACTCACTCAAGTGGTGCGACGAGGCGATGATCTGACAATTAGCAGGGGCAAAGCGGGTATTCGTTGGAGCTCGAAGGCGTTGTCTGGATCGTGCTGCGGCCAGATTGCTGGCTATTCGCCTCCACGCAGCTTCTTGAGAAGCAGGGACTGTTCTTCGTTCGCTACCCTTCTACGTCCGTGGATAAGTATGTAAATTACGTCGACCCCCTCGTGGCCGTGCTGCCCCTCGCCCACCCGTGTTTCAGACCAACACATCAATATGCCATGCGGTATCTTAAACAATTACAAACTATCAGTAGACTGCTTCACTGTTATTATGTATGTATTACAGTCTCATTTGAGTCGCAGGCCCAGAATTTTTCCAGTTTCACGTCCCATTTTGAGATCTCGGTCCGTAAGATGGGTCAGATGTGTGGTGATCATGATACGAAGCACTCGTAAAATTAACGAGATGTATATGTAGTGGTTGACGACTAGTACAGGTACAGTGGCAACGAGGGTATCCGAGTCGACATACGCTCGTAAGGTGGAGGGCTGGCCAAGGTCTGTGAGCAGACGAAAAAGGAAAACTGATCCACGGGGTAACCGTGTTGTCGTTCTCTTCTCTTCTCCGACGCGTCTCCGCCGTGGCACATAATACCCGTGATGGAGACGCATTCAATGAAATGCGTATCAAAACTAATTTCCTCCGACACGCATGAGCGTCGGCCCGCTTAGATTTTATTATAGCCCATTGGCGTTAATCAGGGAAGCGACATCTCAGAAAGCGGTCCGCGACATGCTGGAAAAGTGCAAGATACAGCCCTCTGTCTCGGTTGGGGATCAGACCTTCATGCCCTAGCAGTGCGGAAAGCGAGGGATTGGGAGGATTTGGCCAAGGGAATTCCATGCTTCTGACCGCACACAAAAGGCAGTCTTTGTCCCCGATGTACAATTTCAGCACCTCAAATCGCCGTGCAAGGCAATGATGCTTATGAGATCCTGGCCGTGCACGATTTCTCAGTCTAACAATGAATATGAACGGCAAATGCACACGGAAAAAGGAGAGGCTTGAATTGCGTTTTTCGTGCGAGAGCTTTTTCATGCCTAAAATGCCTCGAGACGTACTACTCACTGAAATGAACAACAAAAGATAAGCGAAGAGGCACGATCATGAATTCATGGATGACAAAACAATGCATGGGCGGCAACATCGAAAACAAGGCTGACACCAGAGAGGTTGAAGAATACGATGGGACAGTCGCCGAGCCGTCACAGAGCTTGAGGTCGACTAGACTGATTGGCAGGGAGAAGGTGATGTGAATGGGTTCTCAGCGATAGTCGGCAGAGGTGGTAGATAGAGGGTATTTTTTTTTTTGCGAAGGTGCCCAAATCATGGAAATAAAAAAAAGACGTAGTGACAGGAGACCGTGAGGCCCGAGGGCATTGTGCCCCCAAAGGGGTAAAAGCGGATCAGGTGAGTTTCACAATCTCCCTTATT